>JAXGGA010007354.1:0-63266 GCA_038373865.1 Uloborus plumipes | reverse complement strand
GAAACATTCATATTACTGACTTGGCCTGTTTCTAAATCACATATAACAAATCCACCTAATCGTTGTTGACGTTCAGAATGACATCCAAAACCACCAGAGATTATACATGAAGATGGCAATGATGACTGAACAATCTGATGACCATACCTAAGGAATAAAATATGCTATAAAAGCAAAGAGATAAAGAGAGAAGCTGCATTTAAATAAATATTATAGAACAATGAAAAACAACAAGCATTTTTTAAACAGTTAGAAAAAAATTAATCGATTTTCAAAACATTTAAGGCTTTTTGCACTAAGGTTTTGATTTTTTTTTTAATTTAAACATTCTTTTCTTTCTCTTTTTGAATTTTTGTGTTCAATAGTTGATAAGTCTACATTTTTAAAAGCTATAATTTTGCACACATTCCAGGCTATATTTAAGATTTTTATTCATACTATACGGAAGGAACATAATAAATCATCATTATTATGATTATTTGATTTCTTTCCAACTTCCAAGAAGAATTAGATAATTTTATAGAATAGTTTAAATCAAAATTCATCCGATAGAGTGTTCAAAAAATAAGTTTAAAAAAATGGAAGGAATGAATTGGGTTAAATTGGACAAATGACTATTTACAAAAAGGAAAAGGTAGCATCAATCAAAACATTTTATCATAAAGTCATACAATTAGGAAAACTGAATATCATAACTGAATAGTTCGGATAGGATCTTTAAAAAAGGTTGGGCTTTTTTTATCACCATAAATTAAGGCTATTTCTTCCTCTTTCAAAGCCTTTTCTGATTCCATATAGTATACTTGAACACAGTCAAGTGTTAAAATTTTAGGGCTGAAGTTTTGAAAAAGTTTTCAAAATAATACTTTTAACTCCAAAATTTTACAAAAAAAAATTCATATGGAGAAATATTTTTTTTTAATGAAAGCATACATTGTTGTTACATTGAAAATGTATTTTTAAAAAATCTTGTAGGAATTCTTTTAGATTTCAAACTCATCACACTGTCAAAAATAACATATTATAATTTTTCACAATTTGAGCATAGGGGTTTTGAAGTGAATACTTTTCTTCAACACAAATTTGAAGTTATACCTGTGGAGTTTTGAATCTGACTCTTGCATTTTCCAGTTGAAGCTTTGTAAAGGAATTGCTTCAAGTAAATTATCTAGACAAAAAACCATTAATTTTAAACACCATTTAATGTCATTACAGGTAAATAAAAAACATACAAAATAATAGAAAATTACAAAATAGAAAATATACAGCATGGAACTTTAAATCATAAAATTATATTACAACTAAGAATGCAGATGTTCTATCCTCTGATTAAAAAAAAAAAAAAAAATGAAAATTTAAAATTATTGAATGTAAAAGGTCTCCCCCCCCCCCCCTAAGCTTCAAAAATGTTTTACTTACATTTTATATATATAAGCTAAACAGTATAAAATTACTTTAATTATTATTGAATTCAATTAAAGAGGCTTTCACCCAATTATATATTTTTGAAGCATATTTTTTCTCATTTTCAACTTTTAAAATTTCATCCTGCAGCAATTAAGAATTTTAAATATGAATTTTATAAATTTCAAACTCCTAAAATAAATGACGCAAAAATATTCAATATTCAAGAACTTACTTGTGTTTACAAACATTCTTATTGTCCTTTTAAATTTTAAACATTAATTTGTATCAATCTTCAAATCTTTTAATAGTTTACAGAAATGGCAAGGGGGGGGGGGATACTCTGCAGATATCTTGAACAGGAATTTAAAACTTCATGTAGAATGTAACAATAATTTAAGATTTGTTCTTTTTAATGCTCCAAAATCAAACTAGAAAGATTATTATTTAAAAGATAATTGAATAATGTATAAAATCGACAAATATGCAAAAAAAGAAAAGATAAAGCAGCCACACTATTCAGGATCGCAAGAAACCCCTTTTTCAATGCAAAAAGAAGTGATGCATTTCATCCACAAATTTACTTTTTTTTTTTTTTTTTTGCATTGAAAAAAGTGTTCTTTATAATCCCAAAACATATGAGTCTGAAATATTTCACAAATTTGTGCACTTGATATGTTGTTTAATTGTCTTTTAAATTTCAACACAAAAGTATGAATTTCTTATTAGTTCTATTTTAAAAAATTAAGACACTAACAAAAATACAAAACCTTTTTGATCCACGGGGAATAATTGAGGAGGTGAAACTTGCCCTTGACAAGCCCAAATGATCCCATAATGTTGACACTTTTCATGCCAAATTTCATATTCATCAAAGAGCTCTAAAGATTGAATTCTTCTCCTTTCATTGAGAGGAAGTGATAGAAAAAACCTATACATGTCGACAATATAGCAGCTTTGCCATCCCTAAAAAAAAGATGGAAAATTGTTTCTTAATCGAAGGACATTTTCGCTTAAGTTAATCAAAAAAAGTTTCCTCCTATGTGTCAAATTTACTTAAATTTGTTGTTTTTCTATATATATATATACAAATGACATTTGGAAAAGTTTACCAAAAGAAGCTGTTACAATGGGCTGAATACTTTTAAGAAGACTGCTGACTTTTATTGATAAACTGACCAGGACCGGCCCAACTGGGTCCAGAGCCTGTAGCGTTTCGTTGCTTCTGTATTTATTTTTATATCGTTAAGAATGCTGTTTTGCTCATAACTAATAATTTACTCATGCCCAGATTATTAGAAAATGTATATGTGAATATGTAATTGCATAGTTTTGCTTCTTTTGATCCAAGTGCATAAAAATGTGAAATTTTAAAAATAAATACAAATCACTGACTATTTCCCTCATTTATAAGTATTTGTTAACCTTTAAAGAACTAGAAATATATTTTGTTTTCACAGGTCATTTAACTAGTGTAAGATGCAGCTGAAATGTTTGAGTTGCAAAACTATGATGCCATTCTTCCAAACAATGTTTGAAATGCTTCTTTATAAATATGTTTAAAGAAGTCAAAGTATACTAGTGAAGAGTTCATTTTCCAGTCATGAGAAAGATTCGACTCAGATAAAAATGTCAGAGGAAAAAAAAAAAGCTGGTACAGGACAAATTTTAAATGCTTTAAATAATGTACATTAACATCTACAGAAGTGGAAAGGATTGTTGTGATTTATTACAATAGAAGAAACTACTACACCTACTCTTTTCTGTGTAAACAGTTGTTTTAGTACATATATTTTTTTTTTAATATCAAAAATGAAAAAAATGTAAGATCACTCATGCATTATTCAGAGGCAACAATTTCTCTCTCTCTATACATATATTTATTTATTTGAGATTTCTTTAATGCATATTTGCATGTATATTTTAATCAAATTTGGTGTATATAGTCTGGGCTCTACCCATAACAAACAAAATATATGTATTGAAAAGGTTTTGAAGAAATAACCAGGAATTTTTATAATGACAATGATATTTGGCAGAAAAGTTAGGGTTCACCTAACATTATCACTAAAGGAAAAATGAGAGGTACTCTACAAATTAAATTGATAAATAAATGACTGTATTTATTACTTAAACTCTATTTAAATGAAAGAACGTTATTTAAAAATCAAGTATACAAGACAATTTTTAAACAATACCATATCGGTGAATCTAGCCTTCCTTTGATTTTCATCCGGATATTTTAATAGAGAAAGAAGAGGGCATCCTTGTGATTCAAAATGCTTCTGCCTACAAAAATAGAAGGAAAAAATACAAAATCAAGGTACCAGACAAAGAACTTGCTAAATGCTATCTGAACACTAAAAGAAAACAATTAACAAGATTCAACACTGCACAACTGTACAAGATCAATAAAAAACATACGAATGATTCTCTGATAGAGCTTTATAAATTTGAAGATACATACATTACAATACCAAACGCATCCCATGGGTGCACCTGTAAAGACAAAATGAGTAAAATAGAAAAGAGGTCAATTTAATCTTGAAAAAAAAATAATGCAAAAATTACTTTAAATAAATAGCTTAAAATTTGTTTATGGTTGTTTCATACTAACTAAGAAAGAAAGTAAGGAAGTGATCAAACAATTCATCTAAGAGTTAAAAAATAAGCAAGCTTAACGTTTTTTTCCAACAGCGAATTATTTAAACAACTAACAAATGAAAAGGGTAAAATTTTATAGCTTGGTTTAGCTGATGACTTTACACAGAACGAAAAGCTTTTTGTTAGCTGCCAAATACTGTAAAATAAATTTTGCACACTGCTTAAGTACTAAACACTTGTCCCATTGAGGTAAATATTCAGTATACACACCCAAAATAAGAATTTTCTACATTACTGGTCAATTTTGATCACACACGTCAGCTTTTAATTAATATATTTCCAGTCAACAGAATAGAGTGCAAAAGAACAAAAATAAATACATAAAATGAGAAAGTCTTTTAAAATAACTTTTTATAAGGAGGTAATATACCCTTCAAAAGGGAATTTCTCAGGGAATTGCTCTCAGAAGGAACTTACCTATATGTAAAACATTATTTAAGTTGTCAATCAAACAATTAATGCAACAGAAATAGAATTATACTAACAGATATAATGATGTACAAATTCTCAAATCTGGACATCCAAATTTTGAATTTCTCCAAAATATAGCTGTTTTGCAACATATGAATTTATATACGTGCAGGGAAAGTTATTACTTCAAATTTGTTGAAAGCCAAAAGATTCTGGATTTGATACTTTGAGCAGTATACATACTTAAATATAATTCAATATCATTAAAAACAAGTTGCACTTATACTATGCTTTCATTTTTATTTTTTTTTTTTTCAACACAAACAGCATAGTTGTTAAGTCATAAATACCAGTTCAAGTAAAATAGCAATATTACTTGTTCGTATGCACAAAATGCAGCATGAGAAAATCTTTTTTGAATCCATGAAAGAAGGTCACCTGAACTGAAAGAAAATATTCTGGATTATGTATGTTTATCAAACACTAATTTTCAATCATCTATCTTACTTTGCAAATGTACGTAACTATGAACATTTTATTTTTTAGCAATGCTTTTTGTAGAAAGTAATTACCTTCAAGCACAAAACATTCAATGTTTAGTAATTACAACATTTTTCAAAACCGGTTATGTTATGAAACAACTCTTATCATTATAATTTTCAATGATTTAGGAAAAATATTTCTAATAATTCTCTGAAGAGAAGATTTTACTTGGCTGTTCTAAATAGTAAATCACATGAAACTAGTAAAAGTATATTTGTCAAAACTTCTATTTCTGATCATGTAAAATATCTGACTTCAGATATTTTCCATTCAAGTACAAAAAAGGAAGAAAAAATTAGCATGGAGCAAGAATATTTTCTTCTGTAGTCAGGCCTGTCATTTAGGGGGGTTGACTACCCCCCCCCCCTCCGGTTTGAGAAATCAATGTATTTGCACTAAGTGGTCATGTTTTTGTTGTTTTTGGATGAAATTGCATTGTGTTTGCACCATTAACAAAAACTTTAAATGACAGGCCTGTCTGTATTGGTTACTGGCCAATATTTAATGTTATTGGGGCCAGAATTCTCAATCACGGTTGTGCTGTTGCATTTAAATCAGAAAAGTAAATGTTTATTTAAACATGGTAAATTACAGTATTATGTATAATATTTCTAAAGATATTTTTGTGGGTATGCCATATTGTCCATAATTCTTTATCAAAATTCAAAAGTACTTCTAAAAACTAAACTATTACGGTTTTCTGCCTCTTTCCTTAGATGTCACAACCCACTACAGTATCTGAGGATTTTTTACATCTTTCAGTTGTTCACAGATGAACCTGGTATATATTTTTCCCCCTCACATGTATGACTTTTCAGTAGTAGAGTAAGAACTACTGACTACGTCAGAATTCTGAATATAGATGTTCCTGCAAAATGTGCTTCAAATCCCAATGAAATATGCTGGCTGAAATTCAGTAAAGGGTGGAGAGATTCTACTTTATGTGGAGAAAGGACTTGAGTTTTACAGTGGTGGATTTACCATGTCGCAACTGCCACTGTTGCGAGGTGCTCACATAACCAGAGGGCCCCCAAAAGAGATTCAAAAGAGCACGTAATTGATGTTTTACACATTTCTGTGATAAACAAAGTGGCCCCAAAAACTTCACTGCGACAACCTCCAAACTGCTACTGAACTAATCTGCTACTGAGTTTACAACAGCTAAGTATCCACATAATGATATATCTACCAGTTCCAATTAAAAAAAAAAAAATAATAATAAGGGACACACAGTTTATTAATTAATATAAGACAATAATGTATACACTTTTTATTTTATACATACAATTCATATAAATCAGTTTTTTTATTAGTATAAAATCATGTGTGATATAATTTAATAATTATAGAATTAAAATGTGCCATAAAACATTAATCAAAAATATGTCATACCTGTTTGTATCCATGTATATAACAGCACATTCAGAGATAAATAATGTTGGAATAGAGTAATCAATCCCAATAGCTTCAAAACATCTATTTAATTCTTCTAAATTATTTAAATTAACACCCAACATTATATAGTCTTTGGAGGTGGCCACTAAAAAAGAATTGTGCCCATTTAGATAGCAATTTTGAGCAGTTTGAAATCAAAGAGATGTGTGAAAGAAAATACTGAAACTATAGTAGACTTTCAATCAATATTTTCTAATAATTTAATTTAATCATTAAAACTATGAATGTGAAATAAGTAGTCATAGTGATCTAAGAAGCCAATTTAAACAATAATAAAAATTTCGGAAAATAGGAAACTTTTTAGTGAGATACTAAGCAAAATTGAGAATGTTATGATGAATTGCCAATGTTTTCTTGTATATTAGTACAGAACTGAAATATTCGACTAAAAACGATTTAAATATATATACTTAAATTATGGGTAGCATTCTAAATTAGAAATGTAGACACTTACATACCTATGGCAGAGTTATCTTTGGAGCAATCAGAAAAGTCTTTTATTCCTGATTTCCTGATACATTCACGCTTTTTGATCATAACCTCAGGAAAATCTACCTTATAAAAAGAAGATGAAAAAAGGTAACATAAAACACAATGAAAACTTTACATTGAATAAGTTAAAATATGTGAAGAATTTTCGGCTTTTAAAAATGAAGTTTATATCTTATCAAAGTGGAGTATAGTCTTCTGTTTATAACTTTAAAATAATAAATAAAACATTAGAATTGGAGAAAAAAAATGTGATATACGTTTTGCATACGTGTTGATTTTTAGTCCTTTATCTAACACTACTGAACACAGAAGTCACAAGTAGAGCATTTAATAACAAAACTGGTTGCGAATCTTTGAACAAGTCAACTAGGTCCATAGAAAAAAGCTGATCAAGAACATTTTCTACCAAAAACTTAAAAATAGTTTTAATCCCTTCTAGCAGTCTGAAAAAGATTTTCACACAAATAAGAGGCAGAGTGTGAAAGCTTTAGAGCAAAATGATGCACTATATTTTTATGTATTGAAAATATTTTGTCTTAGTTTTATTATTTCAGATTTGAATTTGATTTCCCTTTTAAAAACAGAAACATTTTTTAAATTGAATAACATCCAAAATAAGTACACATAATTTGCATTGTATTAAGGACACATAGATAGAAAGATTTTTGCATTCAATTTCACAATAATGAAAACATCATAATTTAAAGTAAATATGAACTATAATTGCAAAAGAATCCTAGGGTAGACAGAACTGCTCAAATTAAAAGTCACATCTTTGTGTCAAGTTGCATGGGTCATGCTATTAAAGTATAACTTAACTAAATATAGCCCACCTTTTAAGAAAAAAAAGACAGCATTTAACAGTGGTTAATTCTGTACCTCAGAACCAGACTAACGTAAGTCTATTTTCGTAACTTTTCAGCAGAGGGCAAAAACGATTGCTGAGTACATGCAAAAGATGGGACTCGCGCTCTTTTAATGCTGCTAAATAATTGTGAAGGAATTTCTTTTATAGAATAACGTCCTCATGGGTGGATGCAGAATAAGATTTTACATACAATGCAGCAATAAAGTGAAAATCGTCATTTTTGGACTTACATCGTTCTGGTTCTGAGATACAGAATTTATCCTGCTGAGTTATCTACTCCACTTACATACAAAAAAAATACTGATGGGGTAAGTTAACATTAATATATAAGGTTTAAATATCTAAAAAGTTTTTATATAATCCAAGCTTTTTGATGAATTAATGTAAAGAAGCAGAAGTTTATACAGATATGTTTAAACCAGACTAGTACATGATTTTTTTTAAATGTTGGCTTTGGCACGATATTTTATATTGCAATAAAATAGAAAAGAAAATACAGGAATTTTGCTTATACCTAAAATATAATATGCTGAATGATTTTAATTATCAAATTCAACTAATTACCTCAATATATTTTGTCCCATAAAGAAGTTCTTCATTTTTTCTTAGTCTAAAATAAGTTGTATCGAATCCAGCTCCTAATGATATAATCTGTAAATTAAAATGTGAAAATTAATATAACTTACGGAATAAAAGCAATTACTCAAATGGTTCGGAATATGTGAACTAACCTGGTTTTCCTTTGCTGCTTCTGATTTTATTTGTAGAAACCATGATTTAAAAACATGTTCCATAGCTTTAAAACGTATATAATACCCTCTAAATAAAATAAAGGAACAAAAGATTAGAAAACATATAACAATTATCATTTTCTCAACACAACTTGCTAATACACAAAGAGCTTTTTGTCTTCCTATGTACAAGCACTAAAACCAATTTTTCACATGCACACCAAAATATCAGCTGCTCAACTTAAATATTCATTGCCAGATTACATGGTAAGTCATGGCTCTTGGAACCCCACTGTGAGATCCTCAAAGCATACTCCCAGAGCACAGATGAAAAAATACAATGTGAATCCTACACTACTAACTTTTATGCCAATTAAATAATGAAAGATTTTTATAACTTAAAAGAAGGGATCCAGTGTATGTACTCAATACTCATGTACATGTATTGGAGGCAATATTTCTTAAATGCAAGGTTGACTATGCCTGGTCCTGGAGTGCCATCTTCCTTAGAGGCACCGAATTTCTTAAAAACTCAAACACAGCATTAAAGAAAAATGTTATTCAAGAAAAATGTCTCATTATTTTGGGGTTCAGGGGGGTCAATTGCCCCCCAGGGGCGGACTGGCCCGGTCCGCTGGTCGGGAATCCCCGACTGGGCCAACCGCTGAGTAGGCCACATCAAACCTAAGGTTTCCTTCAAATTTTTTTTTAAAAAAAGGTTGAAAATATATATTTACAAAATGCAAAAACATTTGAGAACATTAAGTATTTCTTTCCTACTTATGGAGCCAATCGCCAATGTAGATAGCTGAAATCCACGTGTGAATACTTTAATCTCTTCTCAAGTTTCCCTCTATGTTCAGAGCCCTGGGGTTACGGCTCTCCCATTGGGGAAGCTCAGGGGACCAGAGCAATGGAATTCGGCCCAAGACTGAAAAAGGGCCCGAGCTGAAAAATGAGCGATTGAAACTTATTTTTGTACTCCTTAACGAAAATTCAAGAGGCCCTCATGATCAGACAAAGGTTATCCTGCCTGCAATAAATACGCGGGTTACGGCGTACGATGTTTAGTCATGAGAATCTCTCCGAACCCCCCCCCCCCCCCCCGAAAAAAAAACTCCGGAAATGAACGAAATTTTTCTCCCTGTTCTAAAAAGCAAATTTCGACTAACTGTTGACCAACTTGATACCTCTACATTAGGGTGGGGCGAAAAATAAAAATTTTTTCAGATCAACTTCTAATGGTTGCCAAAAGTTGTCTTTGGTGATAGTTAGCTTTTGTGCAAATTTTGAAAAAAATCGGTTAATATCTTCAGGGGGCGCTGTGATTGCAAAAATTTACCATAGCTTTTATAGGGATTTTACGGTTAAAATATGAAAAACAATGCCGATAGCTAATCTCATTGCATTTTTTTACTCATAAGATATATTCGTGCATTGAAAGCGTATGAAATAACTCAAAAAATTATTTCGTATGATATATTTATATTTAAAGCATCTTAAAAAGAAATAAAACAGTTAAAAATAGTGATTTTTGGGACAATATTAAGTAAAAACTGATTTTTTTTTACAGAATGTGACATAAAAATTATGAAACTGCTAACATATGATAACATTAAACAGCAAGCTCGTCTTCAGATGGTATCATTGTTATGGGAGGTTCTGTGAGTAGCAAAGGTGGCTAAATATAACGTCTTTTAATACAAAGAAACATTTTTAATAAACCATTGCATTGGTTAATATGGCACTGAATTACTTCTTTTCCACATAGTAAAATACTCAGATGAATGAACAACTGGTCCCCGTGGGTTCAGCGGTCCTATTGGCAAAATGTTGACAGGCTGCGAATCCCTAACTATAGTGAAATATGAGGCAGTTGAGTGCAATATGCAAACATGCCAACTATCGGCCGAGCTGACCTAAGAACAGACCAGAAATATTTACTGGAAATATTTGAAGCCGTTATTAGTGCCAAATGCTCCATACATCTTTCTGAAACAGTACCTAGTTCCTGGAGTCATTCTAGATGGCTCATGACAGTCAATCAAATTTGCGCTTGAACATCGGCACAGAATATGGGACAGCAAACTTAAAAATGCTTGTTTCAGTCATTCTTAAATGTGCACCTTGCCGGTTTATCATTAAGTGCAACTCATCATGCAAGAATGGTGCACAAAACTTGTGGCAAGTTATTCTACCATTCGCATTATTTACCAGACGCCCTGTTACTGTCATCGGGCCAGTTATTCAGAGAATAGTTTTTTTTTTTTTTTTTTGTATATACTGAAAATATTTTGCTGGCAATATTAAATGATGATCGAAGGCATGTACGGCAGTTAGTTTCTCATCAAATTTTAAGAGTAAGAAACCCTAATTCTGTGTATAGTAATGACATTCACACTTTTTTCCATTTTTGAGATTAACTTTTCTTCCGACTATGCAGACTTGATAAATTGGCAGTGTTAAAACGTGCTAATAACAGAACCTCCCATAACAACGATGCTATTCGAAGACGAGCTGCATGACTTAAAAACCTGAGATGCTCCCCATTTTCTTTGAAACATGTGAACATTTACTTGTCACACTCAATCCGTGGAATCTAGCGTAAAGATGGTGACGGATGTATCACTGACCACAAGTGGAGTAGAAACGAGGGATTGTTTCTTTCGTGCACGTTTAAAGGCTCGAAAAAAACTGCCTTTCTTTGAAAATAAAAAAGGTTTTTTGTGAAAGCTCAAACTGTGACACATAAAATTTTCGTATCATGTACGTTTTGTACATATTTTTAAAACATATTTCATTTATTTTTAAGTAATGCTGTTTAATGCTGGTTAATTATTGTCCTAAAAATCACTATTTTTCACTGTTTTATTTCTTTTTAAGATGCTTGAAATATAAATAGATCATACAAAATAATTTTTTGAGGTATTTCATATGCTTTGAATGCACAAATATATCTTATGGTAAAAAAAAATGCAATGAGATTAGCTAACGGCATTGTTTTTCACATTTTAACCATAAAATCCCTAAAGCTATGGTAAAATTTTGCGATCGCAGCGCCCCCTGAAGATATTAACCGATTTTCCTTAAAATTTGCACAAAAGCTAACTATCACCAAAGACAACTTTTGGCAACTATTAGAAGTTGATTTGAAATTTTTTTTATTTTTCTCCCCACCCTGCTCTACATTGTAGGGAAAGGAATCGAAACCCCCAATTAGAGACCCAATAAGAGAAGTATCGAAATTTTGCATCCCCTAAAGACCGGGGTAAACAGATAAGGGTTTTCCGAAGAAATCACTTGTCCTTCTGATTTCCTCTTGGGGAGAGAGGGGGGGGAGGGGTTCTCGGACACCTCGGTTTGAATCAGACTACAGTAGGAGGGGGAAAAAGAGGGAACATAAAGATGCAATGGATTGACCAATACCGTCCATGTCTTGGCAATCCGAATTTCTATTCGTTTCCGTTTTTTTAAGGACTTATCATCACACGATCCAACGTCAAGCTACTCCAACTTTTAGCAATCCTCAATTTCGACCAACTCCAAGCTTGATTTCCTACTGTGTCCTACTGTTACATGTGTCTCTATCTATCATAAAGCTTAATAATATTTTAATTTTGAAATGTGGTAGGACGTAGGAGTGAGGCCTATGTAGTTTCGCTTACGTAGTAGTAGTATACATTAAAAATAATAATAATACGAAGGTGGGCCAAAATGTCATCTTGCCGACTGGGCCAAAGTTAGCCAGTCCGCCCCTGTGCCCCCCCCCCCCTGACTTTCGGAAATCAATGTATTTACATGTAAGTAGGCGTGGTTTTTGCGATTTTTCGGCAAATTTACATTGGGTATACACCCTTTGCCCCCCCCCCCCCCTCCCTGGAAAAATTCGAAATGACGGTCCTGCCAGTAGTGCTATATACAAGGGTCCCACAAGGGCAAATATCCATACAGCGAAGATTATAAACATAACTATTATGCTTTGACTTAAAGAGATAGAATAAACATGAAAGCTTCCTAAGTATAGTAAGGATCACGCCTCACTTTTAAGTAGCTGGACCCTTCTTAAATGCAGTAATTGTGACCAGTATATTTTACAATAATAAGCCAAATTTTAAGTTAATAGTTAAATGTCACTTCTCTATCAAAGTGCTTAATACTCTTAACAATAGACATGATTAAAAATAAAACTTTTTGTTGAGGTTATCGCACAGCCTTGTTTATGTTTAACTAACTTTTTATTGTTATTGTTGTTAAATTGGCAACGATAGTTAAATTGTAAAATATCTTTAGAATGTTGGTTGTCTTAAGGAAAGCTGGTGTACTGTTATGTACGTTTGAGTTCAAAAGTTCTTTTCTTTAATAAACTTCGTCTTTTTCCTTTTGCATCGGGCCTCTGAACTTCTTTTAATCATAACAGCAGAGCGTGGTTCTGATATTGAACACGTTAGAAGTAAAGCATCGGAGCTGTTTAAAGGTATTTGTTTTCGGAACTGAGTTACTTGTTGGCGAAGTTTGAAATGGCCGTTCGTGAAGATAATAAGTATAGCGTTGATGCGTTCAATGGAAAGAACTTTGTTTTATTTCAACGCCGTGTAGAAGCTATTTTTGCGGCAAAAGAACTTGACAAATATTTAAGCGAAGAAGCCGATCCGACAAAGGATGCGGAAGTCAAGGAATCAAAAAAGGCTTATGCGTTATTGCTAACCCTACTGGACGATTCAATATTGGCGACGATGTCGGCAGAAAAATCTGCATTTCAGATTTGGACTAATTTGAAACAAAAGTATTTGAAGGTTAGCACAGTCAGCCAAATTCTCGTGAGGAAGAAACTCGCGACGTTGAAGAAACGGCGAGATGTTGGAATGCAGCAGCATATAAATGAGTTGTTGGCGATAGTAAATGAATTGAGACTTTCTGGTGCAGAAGTGAAAGATATGGACATCGTTATTTATATGCTGATGTCATTACCTGCTGAATATGATGTCATAAAATCTACTATTGAAAATCAGCCGAACGAAACCCTAACATTAGACTTTGTTATGCAGAGACTCTTGAGTGCTGAAGAATTAAAATCGGATAGAAAATCTGAAAATGTTTATATTTCTGGCTCAAATGATAACACAGCATTTAGCGCTGATAAACGCAATATCACTTGTCATAAATGCAAAAAGAAGGGACATTTGGCGAAGTTTTGTAAAACAAAATTAGTTTGCTTCAACTGTGGACGCCAAGGTCATTATAAGAGGGATTGTAAATTTCCGCCAAAATCGGATTCCAAAGAATCGGCTGCAGCTACGTTTATGGCTGGAGACTCCGCTGAAAGTTTTATTTTGGACCCGGGAGCATCTACACACATGAGCAATAAAATTGAGTGGTTTGAAGATATGAAAGCTTTTTCTGGGACTGTTGCATGTGCTTCGAAAAATGATGTTTTGAAGGTAGAAGGTATTGGCACTATACCAGGAACATTAAATGGCAAGAAAATAATTCTGAAGGATGTGTTGTATGTGCCAGAGTTAAATGGTCAATTAATATCTGTCAAGAATATACAAAAGGCTGGCTATAGCGTGCTTTTTAAGAATAACAGAGCTGTTGTTGAAAAGAGCAATGAGAAGTTTGAAATTGCTAGACTGAATGAAAAAGGTGTGTATACGAGTCAATTTGAGCCCATTAAAGCTTCAACACATTATGTAAGTCAAAATGCGGATTTATGGCACAGGCGTATGGGACATCCCTCCAATAAGGTATTGAAAGAAATGGGCCTTCCTGTTCCTGAGCCACCATCTAGTTTTTGTGAAGAATGTGTTACAGCTAAGCAGTCCAATACTCCTTTGGGCAAGAACCCAAGAAGCAGAGAAAACGTTCCAATGAGGATGGTTCACAGTGACATTTGTGGTCCGATTGATCCACCTACTAGAGATGGCGAGAAGTATTTTGTCACTATCATAGACGACTGCTCAAGATTTTATGAAGTACATCTTTTAAAGCGTAAAAGTGACATTTTCGAAGTATTCAAATCTTTTATCAAGCAGAATCCAGGTCTCTATAAAATCAGGTGTGACAATGCTAAAGAATACGTGTCTGGTGATCTAGCGAGTTACTGCAAGGAAAATGGTGTCATGATAGATCCTGCCCCGCCATACTCAGCTCCTTTGAATGGTGTTGCCGAGAGAGCAAATAGATATTTGTTGGAGAAAGCCAGAGCTCTAATTTATGAAGCAAAGCTCCCTAAATCATATTGGGGGTACGCGGTACAGACTGCAGCATACCTAAAGAATAGATTACCAAATCAGACTGTAGGAGGCTTGCCCTTTCAGTTGAAATATGACAAGCCACCTGACATGAATATCATCAAGGTTTTCGGATGTGACGCATATATGCGAGTGCCTGACAATCTCAGAAAGAAGTTGGATCCAAAATCCAAGAAAATGATTTTTATAGGATACAGTAATATGGGTTATCGACTACTGGACCCAACTACAAACCGTGTAGTGGTATCACGAAACGTAGAATTTAATGAAGCGAAAAGTAAATGCATTTTAATTCAAGATGTAGACTATGAAGAAGCTACATTTGATGAAGTTATCACCGATCAAACAGATGTAGAAGCATCAAGTTCTGATGAAGTTGCTGAAGAAAGCACAAGACCAAAAAGAAATGTGAAACCACCAGCTAAGCTAGATGACTTTTTCGTGTATGAAGCAAGCTTAGCAACTTTTGATACAATTTCATATGAGGATATAGAAAAATTGCCAAATGAAGAACAATTGCTTTGGAAGAAAGCAATGCGTGAAGAAATCGAGTCGATGAAGAAGAACAAAGTTTGGGAACTCGTCGAACTGCCAAAAGATGAGAAAACATTGTCCTGCAAATGGGTTTTGCGAAAGAAAAGAGATGGGTCCCACAAAGCGCGGATTGTTGTTCGAGGATTCCTTTAAAAGTATGGAATAAATTATTTTGAAACTTATTCACCAGTTATCAGCATGTCTTCTCTCCGACTTGTGTTAAATATAATGTATCAAAAGGAACTGAAAATATTTGCATTAGATGTCAAAACAGCATTTCTAAATGGTGAACTGAACGAAACAATATTTATGGAACAACCGATTGGATACAATGATAATAGTGGTCGTGTATGCAAACTTCTCAAAAGTTTGTACGGGTTAAAGCAAGCGCCAAGACAATGGTTCAAGAAATTTGTGGATTTTGTGCATCGGTTGAATTTTCAACAACATAATAGTGAGCCGTGCATATTTATGAAAAATAGTGAAAAGAGTGAAATTATAATGGTACTGTACGTTGACGATTTAATGATTGCTGGTTCTAATGAATCGGAAACTAGAGTTGTAATTAACCTTCTTATGAACGAGTTTGAAATGTCAAAAGCAGAAGTTGCAACAGAATTTCTAGGAATAAATTTTGAGTATCTGCCCGATCGCTTTTGCCTAAGTCAAGAATCATATGTCAAGACTATTCTGGATAGGTTTAGAATGACGGACTGCAAGCCTTGTGACACGCCACTTACTCCAAAGTCAACATCATCTGATTTTATGAATGGGAAGGACTTTCATGGGCCTTATCGCGAACTTGTCGGGACATTACTCTACTTAGCTATGACTACTCGTCCAGATATATTATATTCAGTCAATTGTTTGAGTCAAATGCAAGAGCAGCCAAAGGATAATGCATGGTCTGGACTTAAGAGAATATTACGATATCTAAAAGGAAGTTTGAAATTTAAATTAGTTTTTCATAAAACTAACTTGGATGTTCCTGTTATCTCTCTTTTTGTTGATGCCGACTGGGGAGCAGATGCGAGAGACAGAAAATCCGTATCTGGGTACATTATACTGCTAAATAATTGTCCTGTAACCTGGTCTGTTAAAAAGCAAACTTCAATAGCATTGTCTTCAACTGAAGCAGAGATTTTAGCCTTGGGAAAAGCTGTTCAAGATCTAATTCCAATCTATAATACGACTAAAGAGGTGCTAAAGTGTGAAAATATAAGTACAACTATTTTTGAAGATAATCAGTCAGTCATAAAAGCTATTTTGAGTGAAAATCATTGTGGTAGATTGAAGCACCTGGATATAAAGTTGAAGTACATTCGGGAGACTATAAAACAGCACAACTTCAATCTTGAATATGTTTCGAGTAGGGGTGCACCGATAAGCAAATTAGCCGATTACCGATTACCGATTAATCGGTTGTTGATAATCGGCCGATTAATCGGCTGAGCCGATTAATGATAAGGATGATTGTTTTTAATACTGCCAATTTTACCATCACAGTTTTAACTCTCTTATACAATTCCGAGTTAAGAAATAGTAAGTAATTTATTTCCGAGAGAAGATTTTTTTTTACATTTTCTTAATTTTCACAAAATAATTTTAATATTTTATCAATTTTTTTAGAACCAATTTCCATATTATTGTCAATAGTATTACATTAACACATTATTATGTTAATTGGACATAAAAATTCAGAAAAAAGGGGAGGGGGAGTCTGTGGTGAGCATTCCAATTTAGGAGTACTTTTTTAATGATTAGTAGCAATTTAATTCAACTTTTATTCTTTGTGAAAATTAGAGGTTATCTAAAAGCACTGTACTAAGGAGAAAACTGTCGAAACATGAAAAATGTCCCAGGTAGCACAAAAAATGTTTAAACGTTTTAGAAACGTTTTTAATCCGTTGTCACAACGTCAATAACCATTTTACAACCTTTAAAAAACGAAGTGCGCTACTTGGGGTGTTGCAACATTGTCTATGTAATTTATTCAAAGTAGGAGAATTAATTTATTAAAAACTTTATATCAACTATGAGGATTATTACTGTTAATAAAATTATTCATCATAGTTTCTTAGTGAAGGTATACTTTGAAGAATAATATTTAAATATATATTTGGCCGATTAATCGGCCTAATTTTGCCGATTATTAATAATCGGCAAAGTGGCCGATTATGGCCGATTAATCGGTACTGCCGATTAATCGGTGCATCCCTAGTTTCGAGTACAGATCAGCTAGCTGATATGTTTACCAAAAGTTTACCCAAACCAAGGTTGAATTATTTATGAAGCAAGTGTTGTGTTATGTGCGATTAAGGGAGGGTGTTGAGGTTATCGCACAGCCTTGTTTATGTTTAACTAACTTTTTATTGTTATTGTTGTTAAATTGGCAACGATAGTTAAATTGTAAAATATCTTTAGAATGTTGGTTGTCTTAAGGAAAGCTGGTGTACTGTTATGTACGTTTGAGTTCAAAAGTTCTTTTCTTTAAGGGGTTACAGTACCTCAAAAATGACCAAAAGACCAAAAAAATTTTTATTGCTTATTTCAAAAATAAAAGTTATTTAAAACACTCAGAAAAAAACAGCATTGTTCTAGCTAAATTATTAAAAAAGTTATGAGTGACTTTAGGGCATACATGCTATGTGTTTTAATGGAAAAGCCAAACTTTAAAGTGCTTTTTCTCGGTGATCAGTTTTTAGTGCTTCTATGTTACTAGAAATGCTAAGGAATTTTTTCTATTAAAGATATAACTTTAACGCAATATTTTTTGCACTCAGGATAATATATTTAACAAAACTGTGCATTAAATAAGCGTTTTATAAATTACAAAAATTTTTAGAGTTTGTTAAACCTCGAAGAACAAAATTTTCTAAGATTTTTTTACATAAAAGGTCACAAAATATTTTCTAATCAAAATATAAGAAAATGAATGCACAGATTTGTTGAGGTTTTCCTTGTGATCATTTCGCAAAAAGAAATTTTGAAATTAGTGCAGAAACAAAAAAGCCTTAGGGTTTTAAAAAAACTGAAATTTTCTTACATTTTTCAAATTTTCAAAAAAAGTTTTCAAAATTTTTGATGTTTGAAAATAAATTATTGATTGTTAAACAAGTGCAGAAACAAATATTTCAAAGAATTAACTTTTTCACTTAAATTAAAGAAATTTGTTAGAAAGGTACTGTAACCCCTTAATAAACTTCGTCTTTTTCCTTTTGCATCGGGCCTCTGAACTTCTTTTAATCATAACACTTTTAAACTTATACAGAGAGAATTCGGTACTAAGAAGTTTTTATTTTTCGTAAAACCAAGAAAATCAAAACTTTCAGCATCAACTGTAGTAATGAAAGAATAGAGTAAAAATTGCATCATACATCAAGATGGTTTATTTTCGAATTATACCCTCAAAAAATAGCAAATGTCAGGTTTATTCTTTCTTTCATTTTCTTATTTTTAGTAATATTATACTTTTGTACAAAAAAATATCATTCAAAAATTCAACCAGGCGATATCCCTCTTGAGATAATCAAAATTTTAAAATTAGGGATATCAAAAACTTTTTCTAACCTGCACAAACTTGTGATAAAAAACAATTAAAATTTTTAGAAACCTGTTTATTATTGGAGCTCTTATTTTTCGTTCTTGAACGAAGACTTGCAAAAATTCATCGTTAAAATATCCTTTCGTAGCAGAAGACAACTTGCTGACACAGCTAAAATCATTTGTGGTTTGAACCTAAAAAATAGAGAAAGACAAAAATTAAAACACAAGAAGACAACACTTAATAATTAAAACGAAGTTCAATTGCTTCAATATAATAATTTAATGGTCTCATCACGTTGACAAGGCAAGAATACTAGTACCTTCATGTTTGTATGTAAACAAACGAAAATCAATGATCATGCTGCCAGCTCTGTAGCACTTAAACATTAGCAAAGCTCAAAAAATTTCCTTTCGCAAGGCAAGGAATTTAAACATAAACATGTACTAACAAATTTTCTAGCAGTTGTTTCAATCTTAAATTCGTATCTTTTTGTGAAAAAATGCTCTAAAATAACTGCGAGATGAAATAAAGTTGCTGGAAGTTGAATAAATACAGAGGGAATAAATACAGTTAGGACAATTATTAACTGTGACCGTAGAATTTTGTTTTCTTTCAAATTTTGCTGTAGTTTCGTAGTAATTTCTAAATTTCATTGTGTATTTCCTTTGTTATTAACCAGAGCAGAACTCTAAAAATTTCTTTCAACTATTAGAGAAGGCGAGGTTTAAAAGACGAGCAATCTTGCTGTTTTTGAATTGGTGGAGACCCGGCGTCTTTTCAGCTGTATTATGACGGGAGGAAGAAATGAATAATTTCGGCTAAAAAAATTTGTTTATTGTGTCAGGAATATATTTAGCTCTGTATAAGTTGTACTAAAATGGGTCGAAATAGCAAAGGTGAGAAAAAGGAATCTTTAATCATTCAATGAAACGTAAATTTTTCAAGAGAAATCATTAGGATTGTCATAATAGGAAGACCAACAAAGTCAAATCTCAGCAGGCAGGGGGACATTTTTCAGGGCCAGACTATTTATTTCCCAGAGTTTATAGGAAAATTTACTATAACTTGACATGGCATCCGTAAGATTCTTGTTATAAAATATTTAGTCTCCAAGGCATTTATTTTAGACACAGGGGCGACCTAAAGTCTGGAATTTGTAGGACCCTGATCATAATAGCGAAATTTTGCGCATTTTAATGGCTCATTAATAAACTCTAAATAGAAATTTTAGCTTTTTTATTTTGTATTAATGTGTAAGTAAACCATCTTCAATGCTTTAAATTATATAATGACAATCTTCTCATTCTTTCTTAAAAAAAACCCCAAACTTGCAAGCATTTCCACTTCTTAGCAATCTCCCCCCCCCCCTCACCTCCAAAGCGAAAAAAACGTGAAGTGTATTGTTTTCATTTTATTTAAAATTATGTCCTTTTAAAATGTGGTTATTTCTTTTTTTCCAGATGGAAAAAAAAGCAAAAAGAAATTTTTCAAGAAAAGTGGCTTTGAAGAAGATGCTGGAGACGATGATGCAGAAACTGGTATTTTAGTTTTGTTTATTATGCCATTATTTAATAAAATAATTGAGTGATTTTTATTATCTCATGTTTATCCCTTATAAGATAATTGACAGGAATTAATGAGGCACATTGTTTGATGGATGTCATTAAATTTCAGAATTTTGGAATTTCAGAATAGAGTTTGTAATTTTGCAAAGGGTCAATTTTTTAAATTCTTAATTGTGTGAAGTGTCAATTTTTGAAATTCTGAATTTTGTAAAGGTCCATAAACTGACCCTATTTTCTAGTAAATAGACTCCTAATAAATGCTTAACTGATACAAAAATTTTCTAAAAAGGTTACCACCCAACTATTTTATGCCACTTTATGTATATAATGTATATGCACTTTATGTCTTATGTGTTATAAGTGTACCACTTTTTAATTTATTAAATTTTCTGATATTTATATAAGTATTATGCAATTTGTTCATTTTTACCGTTTTATAATGATAGCGTTGCTAAAATATGTGTATATTGAAGATTAATTATAAGATTTTTTCCCCACAGATATCATTCCAGCTGCAGCTAGCCAACAAATTGCTGAAGGAACACAAGAAGATGAATTTGGTGCAAAAGATTATCGTAGCTTAATGGAATTGCGCTTGGATCATGAAGCAAGACCTTTATGGGTGGTAATTATAAGTAATTTTCTCCATCTTCACCCCACCTCTTAGCGCTTTGCTTTAGATTCCACCAACCGGTTGGTCCATGTAGCGGGTCCCCCAGAGGCTGAGCTAATTATAAGTACTGATTTTGAAAAAGCAAGTTTCAATTGCCCTGTAATAAATCTGGAACAAAAATTTTATCCTCCCACTCCCCTCCACATGTTTTTGAACTGCATTCTGTAAATCAACATCTCAGGGCAACAGGATTTTGCATATGAGCAAAAACAGCTACTAAAATTTAACTTTGTTGCCTTAAACTATGATGAATTTCAGAACTTCTGAAAGACAAAGTTTGTTTTGTATGGATATGATATGTAAGTCCAAATGTTCCATTTAACAAGTTGCATTTTGTAACCAAAAACTAATTTTGGTTTTATTTTTAGATGTTGTACTATGGCTCTGAGGTGCCAATATATTCTATTTAGAAAGTTAAAAAAAAACGGAAGTTTTTTAGGGTACATATTATGCTCTGTTGTTGATTATAAAAAAAAAAAAGACATTGACTTTGAAAGATCATCGATCAGGAACATTGCCGATGTTTATAAAGCTTTAACTTTTCATACATGCTAAGCAAAGAGTGGATACGTTTTATGTTAAATTACAGAAAAAAAACTGCAAGGGGCCTTTGAAATTAGTTTGTCTTATACGAAGTACTACACACTACAAGTTTTAAGAGAGAAAATTGGAAATGTAGTTTATTTTAGCAGTAATTTGTTCTCAGAGTATTTGAATTAATGAGGTTTGACTGTAGTATGCTGAAAATGTAGTTTACTTATAAATTTTTCCTTTTATATTCATATCTGCATCAATTTTGGTTTTGGGCGGTCTTTATTAGTGGCTGAAATGGAACATATTCAAGCTTTACAAAACATAAGCAAAATAAAGAGGGTGGGGGGCTGAATGAAGTGAGGATTGGGTTGAGCTTCCTGCCCCATTTGATTTTTTTCCTAGCTAGTATACAGGATTATTTTCAGATTGGCTCCTAAAACTTTTTCTGGGTTTCTTACTGGTGAAACTTTACTTCAACGGTGTTTTTGTATGTTTAAAAACTTAAAGTTAAGTTCTTCATAAATAAAAATTAATTAATAACTGAAGTTTCTAATTTTTTTTTTAATCAAAAAAATCCGATTTAAATCAAAAAAATCTGATTTAAATCAAAAAAATCCGATTTTTTTTTTATTTTTTTAAAAAAATCATTGATTTTTTTACACCCTGCTGTCAGAAATAATTAGGTAACTTTTCTTTTTTTTTTTCAGTTTGAAAAACGAAGGTGTTTTGTTTTCTATGTTCTTAATAATTTATGATGTGTTAAGATAATAAGTTAGCTGAATAACAAATTAGTATATGTTTGACTCTTTACACAAAATTTATGCATCAAGTAGCTTTTATATTAACAAAATCTTATCAAAACCAGTTGCTTTTAAGAAAATTACGTTGCAGACTTTGGGATTTTTTTCAATTATAGATAACTGTTTCAAATTTATTTATTAGGCACCAGATGGCCATATTTTCTTAGAAGCTTTTTCGCCTGTATATAAGCATGCTCATGACTTTTTGATAGCAATTTCAGAGGTGAGTTATATTTTTTTTATTTATGTTTTTATTTTATTTTATTTTATCAGTTTGTAAAATATCCTGGTATCTTAAACTTTGTGCTCTTTAATGTAAAAAAGAACAATTTATAATGAAAGTTGTATTTAGTATTTTAATTGCAGATTTTGGTTTTAAAAAAATGTTTTTTCTCTTTTTTTTTTTTTTTGTCTAGAAACAAAAGTCAAGCAATAAAAACTAAAAAATATAGCTGCTGGCTGAGTGTAATGTGTTTTTTGATGTAAGCTATGGCCCCTGATGAGCTATAAAGGAAATAAAAATGAATTTTTATAAAAAGTTATGAACAAAAGTAGAACATCATATTCAACTTTTCAACCCTCTCAAGAAACAACACTATCACTCATAAAACTGTCTCCATATATTCAACTCATTTGTTGGCGGATTTCAGCTGCAATATTCTCTTCTGCTTGCAAGAAATGAACAACACTTTCTGATTAATACTGGGAGCGTTAATAAATGTAGAGTCATGTTTACATGATTACAGTTCAGTAAGAAATGGAGTGCTGGACTCGGAGATGTAGGAGGGTTATGTTGTTGTCTATTATGCACACCTGCCACCTACTGCATGCCTGGCCTTCATAGTGTGTGATCGAAGGTTGAAAAAAAATTCATTTTGTTGCTAACCTAATAGGAAGATGCATAGAGAAGATAATGTGTAACCACTTTTACTCAACAAATCGATCCAGCTTAACAATGTATAAAATAAGTAGCCAAAAGCACAGCTTTTGGGAAGGGCAGCTCTGAAAAAACTATCTTAAATCAATGGTTTGATGATTTTATGCAGCCATTGAGTTCTGAATATGTTGGTTTAAAAAATGAACCATTACCAAATCAATCTGTTGAAGAAGATGTATTGAAGTGAGGTGCTTTTTAAAGCAATTTTTTTAACTTGCGTGTCATCCAGGAGTTAGGGATTGGTCTGAACCATATTGTAGATATTATTTGCCCTTTTTGTTATTTTCAGCTTTCTCTAACTTACAATTTTTCTTTAACTAAATATGTAAACTCTTAATATCCTTTGTTTGGTTTTTCTTTTAATATTTTTATGCAATATTACTACTGGGCAAGTCTAATAAAGGTCAGGAATTTTTAATCTAAAATTATTTTATTGTAAAAAACAAATTTCTCATTTGTAAATTAACAAAATTTGCCATAAGACCAAGCAAGATACTATAGTTCTCTTTTTATTGAAAGCAAAAATATTTTACTAATTAATCCGACAGGTAGTATTCTTCCACTTGTATTCTTAGTTATGACATGTAACACAGAAATTTTGTTTATAAACTTTTTCCGTGTAATGAAATTAAATAGTGTGGATTGTAACCATTTATGCATTTTATATGTATATGCTATACGTATACATAGCATGCATGTGTGTGCATGCATACATGTACATATTGATATATAGATATAATTCTTATAGAATTAAAACATAATGTGAAATAGTAAACATTTATTTTCTTCTAGCCTGTTTGCCGACCAGAACACATTCATGAATATCGTCTTACAGCTTACTCTTTATACGCAGCTGTTTCTGTTGGTCTTCAGACCAATGATATAATTGAATACTTAAGGAGACTAAGTAAAACCAGTATTCCTGATGGAATTATAGAATTTATTAAGGTATTTAATACTCATTCAAAATACTGCTCAAATAAAAAAAATCTGTTATATGCAAGCTAATACTTGTTTTGTCTGCTTTTTTCCAGTTATGTACAGTTAGTTATGGGAAAATAAAGCTTGTCTTAAAACATAATAAATATTTCATCGAAAGTCCATTTCCTGTAAGTGATTTTTTTTTTAATTTCCTCTTTTAGTGTGATAATTGTTTGTTTTTGTTCTGTATCTTCAATGCCATATGGTATTTTTCTTCTTTTTTGAAAAAAAAAAACTAAAAAGAACTAACTAGAAACTATTTAAGCAATATTATTTCATGCAATTAAGTTCATAATGACGTGCAATTTTCTAAAATGAAAGGTTTTTAAAGCATTATTTTATGAAATAATTTATGTCAAGAAACCAATACATTTATTTTGTTGTAACTCGTAATGTCAACCTGCTCTTTTTCTCTGTAGGGCTTCCAGCTAGTCCCTTTTTGCTCTAAAAGTCCCTTTTGTTTCAAGTCCCAAAAAAAATCTTATTTTTCAAAATCTAATCCCTATTTTCCTTTTTTTTCTTTTCCTCTTCTTTTTTTTATGAATTTGAGCTTTATTTTTAATTTTCCCTGTAACTTCTTCCACACATTTACATTTGCAATTTTTTTTCTGAGAAAAACATGAATCTGCTTTTACGTCCCTACCACAATAATTTAAATTTTAAACCAAATGGCAGTACAACAACTGGGGATCAAAACTATTTGTTGGTGTAATAAATTAATGAAGTATAGTTTCTTGCTCTAAAAAAAAAAAAACTAATTCTAATAAAATAATAGTTTAGCCAATCAATTAAAATTGATCAAATATGAGTAATCAGCAATGTGGCTGATTACTCATTACTGCTGATTAATCAATGCATCTCTAATTGTAACATTTAAAAGTAAAGATTGCTACCCAAAATCTAAACATCATAGTTATTCCTTGTCTTGTGGCCTAATGATCCCCACCCCGACCATCTATGATTTGGAGGAAATTTTATAGAGGTGCAGATTTTAATATCTTACAAAAATTTCTATTTTTTAGTTCAAAAATTGAAGTGACTTGAATAAGAAATTGTGCCCGCAGAAAATGCATTTTTGTGCTACTACCATGCATGATCGTTAAAGGAAGTTAAAAAACACCTTTGCAGAAGTTTTTGTTTTTTAAGAGATATTTTTTTTTTAATTTTTTTTTTTTTTTTAATTTTAATACTTTCTTTTGACCACTGAGCTTGAAGGATTAGATTTAATATCTAACTTTAACGCTTCTTTTTAGGAAGTTCTGCAAAAACTTTTAAAGGATCCCGTTATTCAAGAATGTCGTTTAAAGCATAATGAAAACGAACTTTCTACATTAACTGCTGGTCAAACTAGTCAGTCTGGAAAGGTAACCAAGTTTTACTGTATGATTATTGTTACTTAGATTCTAAATGTTGATATAGTTTTTAATAACACCAAGAACATTTACATTGCAGTTTATTTATTGTTTGCATTTTGTCATGCATTTTATTTCTTTTCTTTTTTTGTATCTTGAATTATTTATTTTTCATTACTTATAATACTAAATAGCATTTACTGCATACTAATTTTATGCAGGCAAATGGTAAAGATGCCCCTGGTTCAAGCAAAACTCCAGATAAAGTTTCTGAAAAGGGTGATGATGTCCCAGATGATATTTATAATTTTTATGAAAAACTAGAAAGAGAAGATGAAGAAAAAGAAGATCTTCAGACAGTGTCTGTAGAAATAAATCAAGAAAAAATAGAAGTACTGCAAAAAAGGTTAGATCTAAGTCTTTTTTTAGCCAAAAATAAGTGTATGTGTTATATTTTTGTATAAACTTTTTCACTGCAATTTTGAAAAATATAAATTCATAATTATTGTACACAAAAACATTATTTTTATTATTTTCTTTCAAAATGTTTTTAAAAATCAAGTTAATCGCTATCATTGGAGTGTGCAAAAATACAGCGTATGATCTTGTATTTGAAATCAATTATGTATAAACAATTAATGTAAAAACAAGAGCCAAGATAACTTGCTGTAATGTTCCTCTTACTAATACATGTAAGAGATTATAAAATGCAATGTAAAATATTATAAATATTGATATGAAACAGAAGTACAGTGAAGCGCTATTTATACGTTTCTGAAGGATCTCTTTGAAAAAATGTACAAATTTAAAATATGTACAATAGTATTTTTTAATATGTATTCGACTCTGCGGACACAGATAAAAGAAACCATAAATGATAAAAATGTATAAAAGAGAAATGTATTAAAGGCGCTTCACTGTGTATTGGTTATTTTTCCCCTAAATTTTCTGGATAAAAGAAAATCTGCAATTACTAACTCTTTTGAGAAACAAGTACTCCTAACTTCCTTACCTTGCATTTAGAAAGAACCATTAGCAGTATTCATGCCATTTTAATAAAATAATATAAAAATATTGCACTCTGGAAAAAAACTAACCATATAGCAGATAGTGGGTTTACTATGTTGCATTTGAAGCAACACCAAAAAGGCGCGTGAAAAATTTTATATGTAGTTCTATTCATATCTCAAGGGCCCAAAAAAAGGCCTTGTGACAGGTCTCTAAACCTGTAAAACATTCAGCAGTACCATATGTTTTATTAGATGATCAGATCATTTAAAGTGGCATCTTAATTTTGTGACATAAAGTGCGAATAAAAGCCATTTTAAATGTCACTTTGAATACTATATATTGTTTGTTTTCCGTTTCTTTTACATGATTTCCATCTCTTTTAATGAGTATCATCCAATTAAAATCAAGATTTAAAAGTTCTGATTTTAACCACCTGGTTTAACTTATGTACTTGCTCTCGACATATGTTAGTTCTAAATTTCTTTTTAAAAAAGCGTTAAAATGACCTGTCAATGTGTTGAATTTGCAGCGTGAAAAATAATTTTTATCCAGGCATCCTAATGACTTATACAATAAGTATGCTATGCATCAAAATGAAAAATCAAAACTACCAGTTTTAATTAATTAAAGTAGTATAAGTTAATTTTAAATTATATCAGAAAAGAATAAAATTCATGATAACACAATATATGTATTTAAAAACTTGTGACATGTACAGAAGAAGTATACTGAATATTCAATAACAATATTACTATATTGTTTTACTGGAAACAATAGTGTGCGTTTTAAAAATGGTATTTTTTGTACAAATTGAACTGTCAAAAACAACATCTGACCATAATAACTTAGTTACATTATCCGAACTAAAATCCATTTGCATCTATCAAATGTCATGATAGATGTAAGAGACCTTGGAGGAATCTGTTCCTGCCTAAAATTTTAGGCATCAAATTTAGTTAAATGAAAAAATTAGTGACAAGTTTTTATGTCAATGTATCGCACACGGAGAATGGAAGGGGTACATCTTTTTTTTAGTCTATGGTGATTTAATGCTAATGCAATTTGTAGAGCACCCCTTTCGTTCTCGTTATGCCATATGATTGAAATAAAAAAGAAACATAAAAAGCGAACAAAACACAAGTTGTATTGGAAATGCAGCATATAACTATTTCAAAGCTGAAATGGAGCCTCTTTAATAGTGCATTAGTGTTCAGTACACAGTAACTGATAAAGAGGCTTCATTGTAGCCTTAAAATGACTATGCTGCATTTTCTGAACAATTGGTTCTTTCCCCCCCCCCCCCCCCCGACCTCTCAATTTAATTAAATTTAGTGCCTAGTTAGGGATTCTGAATTTCAATCAGAAATGATTGACAGCAAAAGATGACTAATCAATTCTTATTTCTACCTTGTATATTGCATAAGCAGCGAAATAAGTTGATGAAAAGAAAAATCAAATTATCCATTCTCAATAAGTAAACGATACATCCCAAAAACATTTTATGATTTCTGTATAATATCATATCTAAACTTATTTGCTAAAATTACCAATTGCCTTTTTTCTACTTGTGAATACATTTTCATTGTTACTAAAGACCTTATATTTATTAAGAGAGTAAAATCATGTTTAACCTTAAAGTATTTATGTTTCACTACATTGCAAAAATGTTTTGAAGTAATACTCTCATCAGTCTTAAAGTTTTACTTTCAAAAATATTAACATCCTATATTATTTTTTCCAGATGCATTGAACTGGAATATCCCTTGTTAGCAGAATATGATTTTAAAAATGATACTGTTAACCCTGATGTAAAGTAAGTTATGTGAATGTAGTTTTTCTGTTTTCTATTTGTAGCTAAATGAGCATTAGAAATTTTATTTTATAGAAAAAATTCAAATTTTGTTTTCCACTTGATTGTATATGTGTTTTATTTTTTAGTAATAATTTGCATTTTAATATTTAGATGTTTTATGTGATAATTCCAAAATATATCACGAACTTCCGTCCAATATTAAATTGTAAAAACAAATTCTGTTCATTGTTTTTTGACTGTGTTAGACCTAAAATTTTTAAGTAACTTAATGTATCTGCATCATTTCCTTATCTCCTTTCTAAAAGCTCTAAAATATAGCTTGATAAATCCAAATATAATTAACCATTGATCATCCGAAAGTTTATTTCTTCATCACAGATTTAACGCATGTAAATAGTTCTGTATTTGAAGAATTAAAAATTTTAAAATATCCACACACTAGCAGCGTGCCATTTATGTAGTAATTTCTGTAGTAGAGATAGATGCTGAACTGGCTGAGCCTGCCTTTGGCTGCCAACCGTAGTGAGTTTATATTTTATACACTGGTAGCAGGTTGTCTATTGAATGTTTTATTAAGACAGATGATATGTTTGACAATTTAATATCTACTTCATTTTTTAACAACTTTGAATATTTTACTTTTTGATTCAAAATTTAATATTAGTTTATTGCTCTGAAGGGAAATGAATATAATACATTATATCTTCTGTCCCTTGTATCTTCCTTGTGTAAAATTGGCCACTTGAATTCTTTTTTATCTGTAAACACAACAGCACTGCTAGTCAGTGAAAAGACTAGTTATCACAAGCAAATATTTGTCAACTATTATTATAATAAACCATTGTTATCATCATAAACTTTAACAAAATAACATCCCTGACAATTGAACGTTCCCCATCTGTACTTCCTATGCCTCAATAGAAATGACACCTGGGGTCACAATTAAGCCAAGAATGACCGTATATTTTATACTATTAATTATTGTTTTCAATATCAAAACTAGTTTATCTTTCTTTTCTTTTTTTTCAGTTTAGATCTGAGGCCTTTAGCCATATTGCGCCCATATCAAGAAAAAAGTCTGAGAAAAATGTTTGGAAATGGAAGAGCAAGATCAGGGATAATTGTTTTACCTTGTGGTATGTTATTTATGCATTGAATGTTGTTATGAATAATTTTTAATAATAGGAATAGGAAGTGTGGTTTTTCAATGTAAACAACAGTTTAACAATATCTTTTACTCTGAAATTTTTATTGTAAAATGTATTCTTGTGAAGTCTCCTTAATTTTCATCTTTCAATGTCAACAACTATCCTGTAGCATAACAAAAATGTTTTTTTATTGTTAAAACATCTATTTCAATGTGTGAAAGTTTTTTTTTCTTTTTTGAAATTGCAATCTTAGTATGATCCTTTAAAAAATGCTATGAGCTTTGTCTCTTTAATGGTCATTTTAGTTGATCTACCAGGTCCTTTATTAATACCCAAATAACAATGAGCTTGAAAATACTGAAAAACGTTACTGATATTTGTCTTGAAAACACCCTGTAGCTTTGAAATGCTTGAATAACTAAGACTATCATTAATGCTTTTTTCTGATAATTTTTTTCTTCAGCAAAACAAAAAAAAAGAGAGAGAGACTGTAAAGGCATCTTAATGATCATAAATAATGACAACTGAATGAAAATACACAATTTTAGTTATTGAATCTCCCCCCCCCCTTAAAATTATCATTTTTTTACATAATAATAGAACTATTTGATTTATGTTGAACACTTTCCGGATAAATCTTTTTTTTTTTTTTTTAGATTTAAAAATTTATCTCCCAGCTTGAAAAACTTTTATTCATGATCACAACTCACAGTTCTAAAGCATCAAACCATTTCAGCAAATCAGTATAAATATTTACATAACTAGCAGTTTGTGTGAACCTGAAGTTTAAACAAAAAAAGATCATTTGCTGTCTCTATTTCATTGTAATAATTATACAATATATTATTTGTTTCACAATCAGTTTTCAGTTGCTATTATAAATGAAGCATGAGTGTGGGTTTAAATAAAATAGGGGAAAAACTACCTTTATTATAAAAAAGAATTAAAAGCATACTACTCACTTAAGCCGAAAATGAATACTGTGTACATGTTGCTAGTTTAGCATGAAGCTAATTCAATTTAACTTCAAAAAGGGTAATCAGGAACATAGTTTAAAAATTCAGTTGCTTTTTAGGTGCTGGAAAATCTCTAGTTGGAGTTACTGCTTGTTGTACTGTGAGAAAACGATGTCTAGTCCTTTGTAACTCTGGCGTATCTGTTGAACAGTGGAAAACACAAGTAATAAATTCACTTGAAAAGTTATGTTTTATTAACCTTGCTTAAAATTGAAACTAATTTCATTGAATTTCAGTTCAAAATGTGGTCTACTGCTGATGACAGCATGATTTGCCGATTTACATCAGATGCTAAAGACAAGCCAATGGGTAAAAATTAACTTGTTTGCCTTTTCTTATGCATGAAGTAAATTAATATATCTGAAATATTATGCAAGTCAAATATGATAGTTATAGCATTATTTATATAAATTGCTAGTTGAAGTGATATTTTTTTTGAATTCAAGTTGGATTTAGAATAACCATGTTGAAATTGTTAAAGCTTACATATGTATCATTTCCTATAAGTAAATAAATTAATTTTTAGCATAGAAAAATATCAATTATTGATTGGATTTGAAATAGCTTAATTGACATAATTGAAGCTTTCATAAGCATAATCTCTCATTCTATAAGTAAATGCATTTTAAGACTTTGATAAAATAGTAATTTGTTAAACGGATTAGTTGATCTCGATAATTGCTATTCATTATGAAAACTTAATTTTGGGAATCATAGCTCACATTGCCTTTAAATTTTCTAGTCTGAAATCAATGTTGAGACAATCTTTGAGAAGGGGACATGGTTTTTGAAAAATATTTGAAACAATATTGATTTGAAGTACAACTAAACATATAAAACATCTCTCTAAACAGTTCTGATTTTCTACTCCACACTTTTCTAAACAGTCACGATTTTCTAAGCATTGCTTTGTTCCCCAACAAAATGCTAAATGAGCCTGTAATTGATGACCATTCCTGCCTTAGTCAATGAACAACTCTGTCTCCCCAAAAAATGCCCTTTATGAGGAATACTAAAATTGCCATTTGATAAATATGTAGGACTTGCTTTGTATTGATACCTTATGTCTTTACATTAATCAGGGTTGGGATCTCAGCTCTAGCAGTTCATTTTATTCATCAAGTTTTTAGAAACTAGGTGATAAGTTACACAGCTCATCAATATTACGCTCTGAAACCCACTGTTATAGCAATTCACGAACTGATAAATGGTCAGGTTTTTTCCAAAGAGAAATTTTTTCATCAGAAATTTAACTAACGAAGGGTGATTGATGGTTGAAACAGATTCATCACTTCACAAAATTGCTATAAAAATACATTGTAATACAGTTGGACCACATTTTATTGAAGCAGTTCTAATGCTTTCAAAATCTTTAAAGTTGCATTCTGGCTTCAAATCTGAAACTGGAACTTTTAAGCAGTTTTTCCAGTCATTTGTGCCCCTCCTCCAACGAAAATTCTGAAGCTCATGCTTCCTGAGCATTTTAGGTAGTCAGACCTTGCTCTCTTCAAGGGGGAAATTAAAAACGATTGACCATGTAATTGTACTGGTTAAATACTGTGCGTTTGTCTTAGTACAACTGGCTCAAGAATAGATTCTACGCTGGAATTGAGCCATATTCTTGAAGTCTACTATGATATTAAATCAAAATGTTCCAATGCTAAAAAAAAAGTTGATTTCCCTGGAGACAATGGAACTTAGCTCCTGTACTTTTTCTTTTAACTAGTCGGAATTCACTCTAATACTAATTTCATACCAATTATTTACGAATTGCTCTGATGAATATAACTCTTGTGCACTTTTTTTTTTTTTGCAGAAATTAAGCCCTGATTAGAATAATTTATTGTGTTTCATTCGCATGCATTTCCATTTATTCGTTTATTTATTTATTATCATTATTATTATAACAGGATGTGGAATATGCATAACTACTTATTCCATGATCACACATACCCAAAAAAGATCATGGGAAGCAGAGCAAGTGATGAATTGGTTGAAGGAACAAGAATGGGGACTAATGCTTTTGGATGGTATTTTACTTGCTTGATGTATTACTCTACTATGTTAATTTCAATATTATTTTACATTTTCAATATTTTAGTATTTTCTATTAACTTCAGGTAACTGGTGTGAATTATGAATGTCATTTTAAAGGATTTTCTCTTTCAGTTTTAGTCTCAAACCTTAGTCATTTAAATGAGTTTTCATATTTTTACTGTTAATACATTTATCTGTTAACTTAAAAGTAAAACCATTGCTCAATTTTATTCCTTTCGTTGAATCTGGAATTGTTTCTTCTCTTTCCAACATATGACTTTAACAAGATTTTGCTAGAACTAAAACAGTTTTTTTTTTTTGCTGTCTTACAATTTTGCTTTTTAACATTTGCTATATAGCTCTCAATTATCATAAATAGATTTTTGTTAAAAATAACTTTTTTAACATCCAAGTTAAAAAGTTATTCTTTGTATGTATTCATTGTCCAAAGTATTTCCCATGAAGTTTGTTCAACACAAATCCACCTGTTAAATCCAACTTTTTATTATTTATATTTAATTCAAGTTTTTCGATAGTGTAATATTATTGTTATTATTATTCTATTTTAATGATAAAGGATTTGTAACAAAATTGTTCAAGTTATAAAAATATGACTAAATGATGAGAGTAAAATTTCCTTAAAAAAAGTAGTTATAAAAAATATTTCTCAGTATAAATAAAGTATGGAATTTTTATCATAATTGTTGAAAAAAAAATCACATTTATTAAGTTGCAATCATTAAGCAAAAAATGTATTTTATTGCAGAAGTGCACACAATCCCAGCAAAAATGTTTCGCAGAGTTTTAACTATTGTCCAAGCACACTGCAAACTGGGATTAACAGCTACTTTAGTGCGAGAAGATGACAAAATTCAAGATTTAAACTTTTTAATTGGTCCTAAATTATATGAAGCAAATTGGCTGGAACTGCAGAATAATGGATACATTGCTAAAGTACAGTGTGCAGAGGTTTGTATAGCAATAAATGAATTGAAACTTATTACCATTATATTTTGATTAAGTCATTCTTTTGCTGATTATAAATTTTATTTGGAAACTGTATGTACATATTTGAATTGGAATGCAAAAGTTACCACTTGAATACACTGTATTATTGAAAAACAATTTGAAACAACCTTAATTTTCAAGTAGATTTTCTTTCTTATTAGGTTTGGTGCCCCATGAGCCCAGAGTTTTACAGGGAATATTTAATTGCCAAGGCAGCAAAAAAACTAGTAAGTAATTTTATTTCTCTATTCAACTCCAGTCATCCCAAAAATATATGTTTTCCCCCTTGCGGTATTCAAATTTTTGAATGTGCTAACTTTTTCATTTCCTGCAATATTTTCGGCATAAAAATTAAAAAAGTTGCTTTGCAACTCATTTTCAGGCACCCATAAAGAATGTGCACTTATTCATTGACTATATTCCTGATAATTTTCTTTATATACAAATAATGTATGAATTAATGTCTTGACTTAATTAAGGTGAGAAAAAGTATTTCGTGCAACATCAGACTATGATGTGAAAACATATACATACATATTTTTTCCTTTATCAAAAAATCTTAACTGAAAGTCCTCTTTTGAGAGGTAAGGGGAGAAGAGATAGAAAGTTGACTTTTACTTATTATCTCGCAGCTGAGAACAGTTTATAATTAAGAAAGTATCTTTGAACAGCAAAACTGGTTTTCAAGTCTATGTTTTGTTTCATTTTCATGTTATACTCCCCTTAAAACAGTATAAAACTTTTACACACCGAGTAGATTATGAACATTATTACAAATATAATTTTGTTTGAATAAATATAAAATATAATGAACAAATCCAAACTATAGTGCTCCTCTGGAAAGGTAAGCTATGACCATGTTTATTTCTTTTGTGGGTAATAGGGAAGTGAATTTGGTTCTAAATTGAGTTAGGTTACTTCCATATAGTATTCCAACTTAAATCTGCTCTAATAGCACATTTGTTTCTTACTGAACTCCCCAAAAAGAGGCAAGCATTGTCCAGTTTATAGCTCAACGTACCAGAAGAGCACTATAGCCTGGATAGAAACTGGCAGTTTGTTTCAAAAATATTTAAGATAAAATACTTACAAGCTATAATCTTTCTTTCCACTTAGTTTCTCATGTTTTTTATGTTTTAAAATTTTGTGCTTTTTTCTCTTCTAGCTCCTCTTTGTAATGAATCCTAATAAATTTAGAAGTTGCCAGTTTCTCATTCGATATCATGAAGTAAGGAGTGACAAAGTAATTGTGTTTTCGGATAATGTCTTTGCTCTGAAACATTATGCTATTAAAATGAACAGGTATAAATTTTAAAATAATCTAACTGTTTTTATTTAGTTCATGATATTGATGGAATATTTCAATTTGGCAATAATGTATGCTCTGCCTGTATGTGTTTGTGTGCGTGTGTATATATATATATATATATATATATGCTTGCTTTCGTAGTTCTTAAAATTTTTGAAAAGTAGAATTTGAAGGTTTAGTTAATAAACTTAACTTTAATTTGATGTTGCCTATTTCTGCTGGTATTCATAAAGATTTTTATTGTCTTATACAAGTACGGTGTGTTTAGTTTCTTTGTAGAAACTGATACATGCTTCAGAAATTATTTCAACTATGAGCCCTAGTACATCCAAAATCTTGCTTCTGGTCGGGAATTTTTGCTGATACGTCCTTGCATATAAAAAACTGCCGTATTCGAATTGGCAATATTTGTTAGAAACGGACTAGTTTCATTTGATAGTGGTGAGTTCGCTGCAATAATCAATTTGCAGTGTCAAAATTGCTTTTGAAAAATTATGCAATTTTTAATGGTTTATTTGAATTCTCTTAAATTTAATTTTACATTTTCAAGAGTCAATTGCAGCAAAAAAAAAAAAAAAAAGATGCTCTTGATGTTTTATTTGCCCAGCAAAAATACCCCTTAATGAAACCTTATATCGCCATAAAAATCTTTCTCAGCATTGAAAAAAGCAGATTTTTAAAGATTCTTCTTGTTAAAGTTAGTGAATGTATAATACCATCAGTCAATTTCATTTTAGGCCATATATTTATGGACCCACATCTCAAGCAGAGAGAATGCAGATTTTGCAGAATTTCAAATATAATCCAAAAGTAAACACAATATTTGTTTCAAAAGTTGCTGATACCTCCTTTGACTTACCAGAAGCTAATGTACTTATCCAGATATCTAGTCATGGTGGTTCGAGGCGTCAAGAAGCTCAACGTCTTGGAAGAATCTTGCGTGCTAAGAAAGGTAATGTTGACTTCTTGTAAGAGCATTATGTTAAAATATATCCCGCTTAGCATAATTCAAGCTATGCTTTTTAGCCTACTTTCCCGTTAAAAATAAAAGAAAGACGAAAAAAGTATGAAAAGTAGCTTAATGCATCTAAAAAATATCGCCAAGTCCAAAAAATATCGCCAAGTTAAAAAAATATCTCCAAGTCTAAAAAATATCGCCAAGTTCAAAAAATAAAAAGGTAAAATGAATATCGAAAAATTAAAAATTTGAAAGTAGGGTATTGAGATGGGGAATTTGTGTGTTGGTCGGTCTGTCTGTCTGTCCCCCCCTAATAACTTTTGAATAAACATTCCGATTTGGACAAACTTTTTTTTGTTGGAAAGATCTCGACGAGTACAGCTCATTCTCATATTTGATTTTTCGATTTGAACAATTTTTGGTTCAACTTTGAACCGTTCAAACAACCTGTCCCGCGATGCTAACTTTTGAGTGAACAATCCGATTTGAACAAACTTTTTTTTGTTCGAAAGATCTTTTCAAGGATACTTCATTCCCGTATCTACATTTTCGATTTGAACAATTTTTCGTTCAACATTGAACTGTTCAAACAAGCTGTCACCCCTAATAACTTTTGAATGAACAGTCCGATTTAAACAAACTTTTTTTTGTTCGAAGCATCTCGCCAAGGATACTTTATTACCGCATTTAAATTTTCAATTTGAACATTTTTGGTTCAACATTGAACCGTTCAAGCAACCTTTCCCCACCTAATAAATTTTGAGTGAACCGTCCGAATGGAATAAACTTTTTTTGTTTGAAAGGTCTCGGAGAGACTTTCCCATACAGTCCCATATTTCGCTGTTTGATTTGAACTATTTTTCGTTCAATATTGAACCGTTCAGAAAAAAAAATTAACATTAGCGTCTACGGGGAATTTAAGTTGAATGTTGATCCTGAACTTGAAGTCGGATTTCCTTCAAACTAACTTTGTGAGAAAATGGTTTTGATAAATAATGTTTGTAAAGTACTTTTCTGAGTAATCTTCTGTGAGGACTCTGATTCCGACTCCGCAAACATGGCGGAAATGCAGGCTCAGAAAAAAATGATTGACTATGCAGACGATTTTTTGTATATTTATTCATTTGTTTTATTTTATTTATTGTTATTATTATTATTATTATTATTTTGGCAGACGATTTTTTTTGTAAAAAAATTTTTCATTCACGAGAACATTTTATTCTTTATTTATATTAAACAACTGGCAACGGATTTTCGAGACATTTTATCAACAAACGAGTTTTTTTTTCTTTTTTATTTTTTCTTTCTTGGATAAAATGTGTTTTGATGCTCTTTGTACTTTTATTTATTTATTTATTAATTTTATTATTATTTTTTTTTTGAAAACGATGGAGGATTTTTTTCTACGGAGGAACTGTAACAGTTACACTCTTTAAAAGGTGCGACAAAACTTTATTTATTCGTTAATTACTTTTTACGCGTCTATTTCATCTGATGAGAGGGGTATATTTTGCTTTTCAAAATCAGCTCTAAGTGCTAAAAAGGTATGTTTGACATAATTTTCAGTCTCAGATAATCAAGAAACAGATGCGAGAATGCCGATGTCGATGTACGGGAAAGTAGGCTCGTTTAGTTCTTGACAGAACTTCTTGTTAATTTCATTTTATTATTCTGCCATTTTTCACACTTTAAAATCTTACTGAAATTATCTTGAAAGCTTTTTTTTTAACATTTTTCCTGTCAGTGATTCAGAAAAATGAATGATGTAAACTTTTCTTATTAGAAAACAAAATATTAGGCATGGTTGAATATGTTTTCATACTTACTAAAATTTATGTTAATGTGTGTTTTAGGTGCTTTTGCTGAAGAATATAATGCCTTTTTTTACACTTTGGTGTCACAAGACACTATGGAAATGCATTATTCCAGAAAACGTCAAAGATTTTTAGTAAATCAAGGATACAGTTACAAAGTCATCACGAAATTACTGGGAATGGACGAGGTGAGAATTACTCATTTATACAACTTTTTTTGCAAGCAAGCATGCAGTTGACCAAGGAGCTGTTTTACATGTCGTCACTCTATTCCGTAAATTTGTTTATTCTACATTCAAGATCAAATAAATTTGATTTTCTTTAGATTCACCTTGAATATGTTTTAAAGTCATTGAAAATGGCATTTTATGCAAGGACTTTAGTTTTTACCTTGCATCGGTAATGATAATGTTTGAATGTTTAAGGTTGCTGTAACAACAATTAAGTAGAATAAAACTTGAGATCGATCATGTGCAGTAAACAAAAGCTTATGTGTTGATGAAATGAATTGGAATGATTTATTTATCAGAATGCATGTTGTTTATAAATGTAATCTATTAGTAATAATTCTTTCATGTTTCAATGAGAACCATTTTTTCAATTCAAAAAATAATATGGATGAAAACACATGCAACAAAATATTTATTTCGTCAGATATTCTTTTATTGCTGCCCCCCCCCCCCCACTGGAAGGGGCTTCTTATATTCTTGAAATATGCAGTGACAATTCTTATTTATATTCTTTGCAATTTTAATGCTGTTATTGTGATTACCATTTTATTGATTTAATAAGAACCTAGCAAGTTAAAGTTCTTCTATCATTTCTGCTATTGATAACAACATTAAGACTTTAAATGCAAATCTTAATTTAGAATCAAAAATGAAAAAAAACTATGATAAGGACAAGTTTTAATTTCTATTGATACCTTTAACTAAGCTTTTGGAGAAGCTTTAAGCCTTTTGGAGAAATGTTTCTTACAATCTTCATTTTGTGTTAAAAGAAACAGTCCGAGATACAATGCCCAAAATTCGCTAGTGACTTAAGTTTTGGCATTGTACAAGGGACATTGCCTACTTTCTTTAATAGTTGAAAACTAGAGATTACCAGTAATTTAGAAAACTAAATTGTAGTCTTTCAACAATTTGTTTTCTGAAAAGATAACTTTGTCCATAAAAGATAACCTTTGTCCATAAAGACATCCTTTGTCCATAAAAGTAGAAGAAAATATAACAATTTTAAAACACAATTTGTACAGAACTGCAGTCATGTGTTTCAAGGTTTCAAGTAATTGCTTTTTCAATTCAGACAAGTGAACTTTTGTTAGTGGTAATAGTGTTTTATATATACACTGGCGGAAAAAAAAATCCCAACACCAAGAAAAAATTGCCGTAGAGTAATGAAATTTGGGTAATGCAATTGTCTAGCTAACATGTTTAATTGATTAAATGTACACGATCACTGGCTAATTTAAGCTCAAGAAAATGCTGTGCAAATGTGAAATTATGTTAATTTAATAGAGGGTGTAACCTCCAGAATTTTGAAGGTAAGCCTGAAAGCGTGCATGCATTATGTCATACAGGTCCCGAATGTCACTTTGTGGTATGGAGTTCCATGCTTGTTGCACTTGCTGTGTCAATACTAGGACCGTAATTGCTGACTGTGAATGATGCTCGAGGTGCCATCCCATGATATCCCATACGTTATCAATTGGAGACAGACCTGGTGATTTTGCAGGTCATGGTAACATGTCAGCACTCTGTAGAGCACATTGCGTTACAGCAGCGATGTGAGGGCGAGCGTTATCCGGTTGGAAAACGTCCCATTGAATGCTACTCATGAAGGGCTGTACTACTGGTTAAATTAACAGAATGACGACAAATTTTCAGTCAGTGAGTTTGGGATAACCACAAGAATGCCCCTGCTGTCGTAGGAAATTGCTCCAGAGACCATAACTCCAGGTGTGACTCCCGTGTGTCTAGGCCGTAGACCGCTTGGATGCAAGCGGTCCCCTGGCCTCCTTCTGACCAATATACAGCCACCACTGGCACTAATTCAGAATCTGTTTTCATCAAAAATTACAACAGATCTCCACTCCAACCTCCAGTGAGCTCTGTCGTGGCACCACTGCCGTCGGAAAAGGCAATGGTTTGCAGTCAATGGAATACCGGCTACAGGCTGCCTGGCTCGGAGCTGTCCTTGAAGTAAACAGTTTCTTACCGTTCCTTGGGTCACGACGGTACCAACTGCAGCTCGAATGTCAGCCGCAGATGCAGTACGATGCACCACAGCCGTACGCAAGATTCGGCGATCTTCCTTCTCAGTCGTGCCACGTGGCAGCTTGGAACTCGATCTTCTTGAGGTAGTACCATCCCTTGCCCATAGCTTCCAGTAATTATGCATGGTGGAAACATTCCCACCCAAGTCTTTCTGCAATATCTCGAAATGAAAATCCATCTTCTCGTAGCCGATTTGTACGACCTCGTTTAAACTCGGTGAACTGTTGATAATATCTTCTTCGTCTTCTTAAAAGGTATTCCTGGCTAATATGAACGCAATTCGTCCAATTTCACGGAAAAATAATACACAAGAGCTTCACAACACGCTTTTAAAACAAGCCTTATTTGCATGTTCTGAGTGACACCAGCTGTGCCACACTTGTGCGCGGAACACGAAATTTCAATCGATGTCATCTTTCAGTTGTATAAACACACCTACCAAATTTTGTTTATCTAACACAAGTCTTTCTTGGTGTTGGGATTTTTTTTTCCCGCCAGTGTACGAAATAATGATAATGCCAAGGCCAAGCAAAACTAAGCTACTAATACATCATATTTTTAAAAGCTTATTTTTACTGGCTTCTTATTCTAAGCTATCATTGTATTCAACATGTGTTGCATAATTTATTTTAACTATTAAACAGCAAGAAGATTTAGCCTATAAGACGAGAGAAGAACAAACCCAGTTACTTCAACAAGTACTTGCAGCCAATGATGCTGATGCAGAAGATGAAAAAATTCCTGCTGAATTTTCTGGCGGAAAATTCACGCCTCAGGTAGGTTGACGTTTTGAAATGTGTGTTGTTTAATGACTCAGCATAATAAATTATCTTGTTTATGTAAAACTTAAACTGAGGAAACAGCTCGTGTCTAACATGATTGTAGGTTGTTATGCAAAAACATTTACTGTTTAATTGTTTTATATAATTTTATGGTATTAGGCCTGAAAATAATTGCTCACCACCTGGTAAGACAACAGATTGTCTTACTTTAGCAACTAAATAAAATGTTCTTTTAAATATATATATATATATATATATATATATATAGTGTTCCCGCTAGGCCGTTTTTGAAAGGCGCAGCGCCCTGCCCTTTTTCAGGTCGGCAAAATGCGCCCTGCCCTAGTTTTAATTCTCAAACTGCACCCTGCCCTTTCAAAAATAGCAAAACTGCGCCCAGTATATAAAACAAGATGTCTCAAGCATCGTATAGCCGATCGCAATATGGAGGCAATTTCTTTTGACCACATAGATCGTTGAAAAAACGTGCATGCATTCTTTGTCCCCAGAATTGCACCCTGAAAATGGCTCATGAAGAAAAGGCAATCAGATCCCCAGACAAAGAGAATGAATAAGATTCCAAGAATTGAAAGTGTTATCAGTAAAAGAGCATGTTTTCCCTTTTCTTTCCAATGTAGAAAAAGGTCCTGTCCTCGGTGAGGGGGCAAGGGGAGTCAAAGAAATCATTGTTTCATTCCTCCCCACTTAAGCCCTATTCTTGATCTTCTGAGAATTTACTCTCAGAGAGGGAAGGTGGTGAATACTTCCTAGTATTTTTACCTGTAGGGCCGGGGTGTCTGTTCCAGGAAAAGTATAGAAGGAGTACTTATTTCCCAGAAAACTCCCATTATCCATGACTTACATAAAAAAAATGGCGACCGACACGTGCGCCGAAAAGTATGCGATCTTGTATGTAGATGCCTTCTGCAGAAAAGAAATTCAAAGAGCAAGAAATAAAGAATTAAGATAGAATTAAGATTCAAGCAAAGGCAAGCTTTGTTATTTGAATATTAATCCTTCCTTTTTAGTACTATTCATTGAAAAAAGTTTGAACATCATGAGTCATAACCGAAGTCTTAAAACTCAGAGCCATTATCTGCTGCATAACAAGTAAATGCTTGTCTTTTGGAACATGTGAAAAAAAAAAGATGAGACTTTTTTATTCTGAATAAAATAAATAATAATTAGCAGATTCGATCTTGAAATGGTTAAACTTTAAATAAAAAAAATAAGGAGTACCTGTCAATCAGCCATTTTCCTGGACGTGGTAAAAAAAATCATTTTCAAGTGCTTAAAAAATTGAAAGTTAATATAGTTCTTGATGTCCATAGGTATTTATTGAATTGTGATTTTCTTTTTTAAGTGTCCAGCAATACAATTTTCTATTTTTTTTACATGTTTCGATATGCTTAATGCACGTGCCTTGCAAAAAAAAAAAGCCTGCAGTGTTTGAGATTTCAATCCTTTTGCATCTTGTAAACATTTTAATATTTTTAACAAACAGAAGGTTTTTAGACACTTGTTACTTCATATTAGCTTGATTTGTGTTTTATTTTAATAAATTACTTTATTTTTTAAACCATGTCAACAATGAACTCTATTTCGCGGAAAATTGCCTCTCGGGTTTGAAATTTCAATCCTTTTGCATCTTTTAAATTCTTTAATGTATTTGATTATCGGAAGTTTTTTTCACATATGCTACTCAAGATAAGGTTATTTTATGTTTTATTTTCAAAAAATCATAAAATAAATTTTTTGAAACATGACAACATTAAAGACGTGTTTCGCAAATAATTACTTCTAGTGCTTGAGATTTCAATACTTTGCATCTTGTAAATGTTTGAAATTTCTTAACAATTAGAAGTTATTTCAATATGTGCTACATTTAATTAGGTTGTTTATTTCTCATTTTAATTATCTTGTTCCAAAACTTGTCTATGAATTATTTCAAGTTAGATAGTCAGTATTTGCTTATTGGTTATCACTGATTTTTTTTCAAAAATATTAAAATTAAACAAATGAGCATATAATATTTCAAGTTAATGTTTGTTTTAAATGTTATTATTTTTGAAATATTTAATTAATATTCATCATTTTCTTTATCGTCTAAAATACTTAATGGCATAATTTATATTATTATAAGAAATAATTTTTAAGAAATAATGAGAGGTTTATCTTGCAAACTTTAAATTATCCCTCAATATGTTGATCTATGCATTTGTTCCCTAAATTTCCTATACTTTTGCCACATGCATTTTCAATTTCTTATCAGAATATTTTTAATTGCAGTAAATATGGCTCAAAGAATCTGATCTTGCAGCTAAAGGGCTATTTATCCAATTTTTTTGGAGGTGCACAGGTACATATTCCTAGAGGGGGGGGGGAGTTCAACAATATTTGTAGGGGTGTGCCCCAGCTCTGGGAGGGGGCAACACCGCGTTGAAGTAGTGCCCCTTTCGCAATAAATAGTGCCCCTTTCAGACACCAGCACCCTGCCCTTTTTTTACTCTAGAGTGAACACTATATATATATATATATATATATATATATATATATATATATACAGTATAGAACCTTTTATCCGGGAACCGGGAAACCAGAAAACCGGGAAATTTTACTGATTTTCCCATCATTTTTTAAAAAAGAAAGTTTGTTTTTGAAACACCTATAAATGAGTATGAACGGTTCTTTGAAGAGAACCATATTACTCGCAAAAAAATTAGAATTTTTTTACAAAAACAAACTTTAAAGCTGAAGTTGGAGGGTCACGCGAGGCAGAATTTGCGAAATATTTTCTTGAATTAAAAAGTACACTCGTAAATAAAACATTTCCCTGTTTTATTCCAGCTGAAAACTAAAGAAATAAATATTGTCACCTTCTAATGCAATTTCTATTATTGAATGACTGTTAATTAAAATTGTTTAGAGTGTAAGTGATGACGCGAAAACTGCTTTTATAAAAAACGGAAAAAAACAGGTTCATAGTAACGAATTTATTCAATGCACTAGTAGCAAAATCGCACATTTATGCTCAAAAATTCGTTCCTTTCTCCTTTCATAATTTTCTTCCTTTTTAAAACATTATCGAAAAGTGTGACCCCCCCCCCCCTCTTTTTTTTAATGTGAGGGTCTTGTGTCTTGTGAACAACTATTTTTTTGGGGTTTTAAATTATTCTTTCAGTAGTATTTTTTAATATTCCGATATTTATAAGCAATTCTGAGCCGTTTTCTTCTTATTTTAAGATGACTTACTATTTATTATAGTAACTTGGGTTTTATAAACAATGCAAACATCGCTTCTTAGCTATCCAGAAAACCGGGAAATTCAGATATCCGAGATAGCGATGGTCCCGAATATCCCGGATAATTGATTCTGTACTGTATATATATATATATATATATATATATATATACAGTATAACTTCGATTTAACGATACCTGATTTAACGATTTCCCCAATTTAACGATACCTTTCATTGGTCCCGACTCATATGCCTTGAATTTAATGTTAAAACTTCCTCAATTTAACGATAGCTTTCCTCGATTTAACGATGATATCGGGCAGGGCCAAATTATCTTTCGTCAAAAATACAGTAGTATATGTTTAAAATATTTTTCTAACTATTTTACTTGCAACAGCATGAGACCTCATGTTCCAATAGTAAAAAGATTCATCCTTCAGTAACGTCCAAACTTCTAGCATTCCAAACAAAATTTTTTTGAGTGTGATCAGTCGAAAAACATGAGGTCGAAAAAAGTGAAATTTTCTCAACACGAGAAAACAAAGATCGATGAAATAACTTTGGAAATAATATAAATGCGCAGTTTTTAAGCGTTCACTTAATCATCAATAGTTTAATCCGTTTAACTTATAAGTATGCTTTCTCAATTTAACGATATCCTCGATTTAACGATAATTTTTTACAGTCCATAGGCAATCGTTAAATCGAGGTTATACTGTATATATATATATGTATATATATATATATATATATATATATATATATATATATATATAATATCCAAAATATTACAAAATGCAATGAATACACCATAGGATCCTTTTTTTTTCTTTTTTACAGTAAAGAAAAATACTTCTGCAAAGTTTTGCTGGTTTACCCACAAAGGCCCAACAGATCTATGTTTTGTTGACCCAACAGAACTATGTTTTGTTGGCCCAACAGATTTCAGAATTTAGACCATCAAAAATATTCTGGGTTGGCCCAACCGTGAGCAGAAATGGTTGGGCAATCGTTGGCTCATTGTCGGTTGCCAACCCACTATTCCCCAACGATTTCTTCCGTCAGAAATAGTTGGCCAACCATTCCCCAACTGTTTGTGCTACATGGGTAGTATCAGTATCGAAATAAAAAATTTGAACTGAGGTAACAAACTTTGAAAAGAGGTTTTGTAAAAAATCACCTGCATGACGGTGTTCAAATGGTTAGTATTACTACTGTGGGCCATTTACAAGGAGAAAACATTTAGTTCCACCTCCAGCACGTGGCGTCCAACAGTTCTATTTCACTGTTTCCGGAAGAAGGCTTGTGACCATAGCATTTTACCGTAAAAGCAGCAGTTTATAACATTTAAGAATAGCAAAAATAACAGCAGACAAACAAAACAAGTGACGAAGAGGACACTAAGACTTTTATGCACATTTAATTCTGTGATTTTATCTCATTTTTAAACATGAAAATGTTTACCATTCATCCCGGCACTAAATTGAACTTAACGTTGAGAAAGCTAGGCAAAATGCGGTTGCCTTGTGAATGTACAATAATTGGATGTATAGGATATATTGGTTGTGTTATTTTTTATAATATTAATTGTATGTTTCTTTTTCAAGGCATCTCGTCGTGTTGGGAGTATGAGTTCATTGTCTGGGGCAGATGATGCGGTATACATGGAATACAGGATGAAGCGCGAAGGCAGCCGACATCCCCTTTTCAAAAGATTTAGAAAATAAAGTTGCTACCTTTTGTATCATATGTTTGAATAAAATATTTTTGTTGATGTTTATGTATTTATATTTTTGTTTACATTGCAGTGTTTGGCAAAGATGATGTCTGTGTATCTTGTTGGTGGTAAAAAAAATTCTATCCATTATTTAAACTTTAGTTTACTAAAGTCAAAAGGTATTAATAAATTTATTGACATAGACTACAAAGTTTATTTTTTCTTATTTCATTAATTGTAAAAAATAATAAAATTGAGAAAGAATTTCTGATATTTCTATTATCATAAACTGGGAAGAGGGAAGAACAGACAGCTCGAGACTTTAAAGGATTATGAAGTTTTTCTGCCCCCTCCTTACTCTTCAGACTTGGTTCCAACTCCCACTGATTGTCACACCTTTCCCCTTAGACTGTTCTGTGCAGGGCAAACAGCACTGAAACAGGAATGTTGAGATTCAGGGGTTTCTTAATTTCTTCGACAAAAGTGATTCCATCTTCTACCACTGTGGTATTCTTTCACTCAAAACTAGTTCCACAAAGTATATTTCTGCCTTTGATAGATACTTTACTGAATAAAATTTATTATTTTATCTTTAGCACAAGTTTTCTTTGGTGTTTCAGTGCAACATTTATTTTTTGAACTTTATATTAATTGGTTTTCCCTAATTTTTTTAGTAAAGCAAATCCATTTCTTAAGTGGAAGCTAAGTTCTGATCTGAAATGTAATGTACAGATTTATTTTAATTTTTCTCTACAGTACATTTTTCGTATTTCAAATGAAATTTTTTGTAGTAAATTATTACTAGCAATGAACCTTGTATTCGGATTTTTTTTTAATTCAAACTTCTTTCCACTATTTAAACTTGCAAACATTGAAAAAACAAAATTATAAATGCATTCCAACACCCATTCCAATACAAATTTCCAAATCTATCTGAATAGGGACAAAAAGGAAAACAAAATTTCATGCAATACTCTGTACCTCAAAACCAGACTAATGTAAGTCCATTTTTGGTCACTTTTTAGTAGAGGGCGAAAATGATTGTCGGATGCATGCAAAGGATGGGACTCGTACACTTTTCACGCTACTAAGTAATTGTGAAGGAATTTGTTTTTTAGAATAACGTTCTTATGGGTCGATGCCGTATAAGATTCTACATACAATGCAATAAAAAAGTGAAAATCGCCATTTTTGGACTTACCTCCTTCTGGTTCTAAGGTACAGTACTAAGGTTAGTAATTTTTCAGTTTTTATAGAAATTATTTTACTCTTTTCTCCTTTGTCAAAAAAAATCTATATATTTTTAGTAAAAAGAAATATTTATATCACAAAATTGTTACCACAGCTGCCGGTTCGTTCGTGAGACTCCCGAATTTTAGTGCCTTCTCTCAACATTCCTAATGAAGTATAAGTGTCCCAAATTTCCACACAACAATGAAATTTTAGAAAAAAAAAGATTTTCAATGGTTGGATTACGAAAAAATTCCTACAGTGCGACGACAAGAACGAAACCTTTTAATGCTCAAGTATGAAAACTATATATCCGATTATTAAAAAGTATTTTAATCTCAAATTCCTTCTTTTAAAAACATACGTCTCCCAAAAATGTGGTAAAATGTTCCCGTTTTTTTTTTTCTTTTTTTTTGAACTGCTGTTAGGAATGTTCATTATCACTCATTAAAACGAAATGTATAACTTTTTTACTCCCCCCCCCCCTAAAGTTGTATAGACTTCAAGTCCTATACAGGCTTCATTTAAGAAATCCCTACTTAAAGAAGTCCTTTTTGCACTTACAGTCTTGCAGTTAAATGTATCCATCGAATGTCTTCAAATTTTATCCATGGGTTTCCCTTGTTTTTATCTTTTAATATTGTCCGCTATTCGTTTGCAACTCAGTCTTCTTGCAGCAATTATTATACTGCTTTAAAATTTAGTTCAAAATTTCTTCAATAGAAATTTTATTTTATCATAATAGGGAAGAATCCAATTTTTTTATTTTATTTTTATAGTAGCTTAGCCAGAAAATTTAAGTTGTTTATTTCCCTCTGATAGCAGTGAAAAAATCTTTTTACAGTTATGTCCTACTTTTTAAGTTTGATGAAGTACTGCTGAAGTTATGGTGTACCCGCAAAAAACTTTGAAAAGTAATATATATATATATATGCTGATCAGTGGCGCACCCAGGATTGTGTCCTGGGGAGTTGATGGAAGTTTCGTGAGGAACTCAGCTAAACAAAATTAATGACGTTTCACATAGTCACCTCCCCCCCCCCCCCCAAGAAAAAAAAAAGTTACAAGCCCACAATACATTACAAGTCCCAAAAATGCAAGTTTTAGGAGTCCTTAGTAATTGCAGGCTTAAAAACGAAATTTTTGGGTCAAGGAAAAATAGGGCAAGGATCAAGGCCTTAGAGAACTTTGCTTTATTAAAATTTTTAGCGATCTTAAGTCTAAGATCCGACTTAGATTTACCTACCTTCATCGAGTTTCTTAATATGTCACACATCAAAATGTAGATAAGAATATTAGTCTGTGGGCCGAAGGCAGAAAAGATGCTTAGAAACATGGTTTCGTTTGCCAACTTCGGGGACTACAAAATGTGATATTTTTCTGAATCCTTAGAGTCTACAGATGAAAAAAACACAATGTTCCCAAAAAAATATTGTCTCATTAGTTTTTTACAGGCCATTAAAGATAGATGGCAAAATATGCGAAAATGGAATTCTAGGGGCGGACAATTACGTTAAATATCATATATATGTGTCTGTCTCTGCCTATATATTTATATGTACATATAGATGGATATATAGATACTGTTTGATATTCTTTTCGGCGACCTTCCTCGAATTCGCGCATGCGTCAGGTCTCAACCGATTTTATGAAACAGGGGGTGATTGTGATAAGAGAGATAAGGAATGAGAAAGGATTTTTCTTTGTTTTGTTTTGTTTTGTTTTTCGTTACATTCGTATATTTGAGGTGTTGATTTGTGTTGGTGTTTTTTTTTTTTCTCTTCCTTATCATTTCTATAAAAATAAAATAATATCGGAGTACGTGGAAATGCTGCTATCGTGCATTTTCGCAATCAAGCTGTCTCCCTTTTTAAAATAGAACCATTCAACGTTGCTTGACAAAAATAGAGAGTTTTTCCGAAATTTCTCGTTTTTTCACAATATACACCTGGAAAATTATTGAAAATTCGACAAATATGTGTAGAAACACTGTTATACGAAGTTTGTTTAGCTTGAATTTTTATTTTAAACCAATTTTTCCCACCATTTCCGCGATTTTTCGAGAAACCCAAAATTTGCTCCCCCCCCCCCCCACCTTTAGCTCACCCCCCAGGGTCGGGGACTTTCAGTATATTAACGAACAAACTACCCCTAACAATATTCTGTAGTCAAATACTCTCGCATATTCCATGCATTCTATAATGTATTCATTGACTGGATTATATAGTGCCATTAACGAAACAACGAGATTAAGAACAAGCGGAAATGTGGATTGATACATTTTTGTGATTTTCTTAGTAACTGAATCACAAAAGACGTGAAGTAAGTATATTATGACTTATTAATATATTTTGCAACATAAAATCGTATGAAAAAGAAAAACTAGGGTAGAAATCCTGTTTATTGAAATTTTAAATTGCAAATATTTTGTGCAACAGCGCCACCTAGAGACAATTTTTGTTGTGAATGAGCCAACAGGCTAAGGAATATAGTCCCTATTTCAGTTACTAATTAAAACTTAATGAGACAAGGTCTGCTTGGGAACATTGGATTTTTCGATTGAGTACATCACTATTAGTTGATTTCAAGCAAGTTCCCGTAGTCCCTAAAATTGGTAAACGAACTTGAACGATATCGGTGCTTGGCCCACAGACTATAGGTCCTGTCATGATCTTAATGGTTTCATTTAAAATTTTAAATTGCATTTATTAAAGCACATCATACAATATGCATTACTTTTAAAAGCTCAAAATTGACGGAAAAAGTCACGAATCATATTTGGCGACGATTGACGTCGTTCAAAACTTACTTATTCGTGGTAACAAATCAGTCCTTTTTCCCAAGGGTGGATCCAGAAATGTTCCAAGGAGGAGCGATTGAGTTTTTTTTTCTTACTTGCCCATTTTTTTCTCCATGAACCCTTGTTAACACATGTTGGTTACAAATGTTTTGGTCTTCCATTTCGAAAAATTTCCAGATCAGAGCTCCGAATCCTCACCCTTTCTCTTAATATCATCAAAAATCAACTAAAACTGCCTTTTTTGAACTTCAAAATCTAAGAACCGCTGTGGAAGAGTCCCTCAAGGAAGGGGCGATCGCCCCCATCGCCCCTCCTTTGTATCCGCCCTTGCTTATATATCCTATATGTATTTACACAAGCTATTTCAAATTTTTCCAGGGGAGCGGAGGCAAACACTGCATACACAATATAAATTGTACCAGAAATGACAAAAACCACGCCCGCTTACATGTAAATTGATTTTTCAAAGCCGGAAAGGAGAGGAATTGACTCCCCCCTCCCCCAAATGACGGGCCTGTGATTTTATAAGTATTGGTTTTCTGAAAAACAGTAATAGTTAATTTATGTTCTACAAATAAAGCAGCAACAAAAAATGTCTAAACTGGTTCTTATTTAATCTCTATATCTCCTACACTAACTCCTTTCACGACTGCAAGTTATGTAGCAAAAACAATAAACACTCAATTTTATAAGATTTAATTAAAATTTTGAAAAATCAAACGTTATTCAAAATAGCAGCGTAAAAAACGCAATATTACCGTATTTTTCGCCGTGTAAGACACACCCAATTTTAAATTAAATCCCCCAATTTTAATTAATCTTAAATTTATGCCGTAAAAGACGGTGCGTCTTATACGGCAAAAAAACAACCATGTCGTTCCACTAAAAGTTGCTCTTTGTGAAACATCGCCAAAAGGGGATATCAAGCCATAAAAGACAGCGACGCGAAACGAAACCGCGCGAACTGGCGCTCTTTGATCAAAAATAAAGAATGAGAATATTTGAAACGCCTGGCGGATTGATACAATGTTCGATTTTGATTTTATATTAAGTCACACAGCGAAAAAAGTGAGTGATTCAAAACGTATTAATATATTTTGAAATGTAAAATCGAGTAAAAAAGTAAAATTATGGTTGAAAAACTGTTTATTAAAATTTTAGATTGCAAATATTTTGTGCAATAGCGCCACCTAGGGACAACGTCTCTAGTGAAAGAGTGACCAGGCCAAGGAAAAGAGTTCGTGTTTCAATTACTAATTAAAACTTAATGAGACAAGTTCGGCTTGGGAACATTGGATTTTTCGATTGAGTACATCAATATTAATAGATTTCAAGCAAGTTCTCGTAGTCCCTAAGATTGGTAAACGAACCTGAACGATATTTGCACTTGGCCCACAGACTATATTACAAACACGATGGTATAAGGCTGACAAATTAAAAGTGCTCCAATCATAGGGTTTTGCGAGTTTAATTTCTAGTAGTTGAGTAAAACTGCAGCTTTTCTGCAGATATCTTTAAATTTTGCAAGAATCTGCAGTTTTTCCAAAACTAGAAGCAGATGTAAATATCTCACAAATGACGCTTATTCGGCTTAAAATGCGATATTTTCGCAAGAAAATGATTATGTAATTAAGAAATTATGTGCTTTTAAAAAGTTCTGCAAAAAAAATGCCAATTTTGGAAAGTGACTCCATTATTGAAATTTTAAAATCGCGACAACCCTATGATAGCAACACTTTTGCTCAATCAACCTTATACCATCGTGTTTATAATATTTTTATCTTCATTTTTATTAAGGAATATAATATTTTCCATACAATAGAAGCTTCACAAAGAATTTTTAAGAAAATGAAATTTGCATTAAATATCCTTTTTACATGAAAATGTCTCCAGGTATTACATTCATATCTTAAGTTAGACCGAGCGCAAAACACAGGCTTCACAGTTAAAAGTATTTTTTATTTTCCCAAAAAACAACAACAAATTGATTAAATCACTCTTTTCTTGCAACATTCCCATTTATACAAAAGCTTCCCTCCGCCATAAGGTCTGCTGCATCTTTTTCCTTCCAAACAGTTTGGCAGTTAAATTCCCGAAGCTTTCAAAGAGCCTTAAAACCAAGTTTTCAATAGGAAATCAATTTTTCACAACGCTATTACATCGAATGACAGATTAATTACCATTTGTTTTCCTCAAATGTGAAAGGAATCCCTTTCCTGGATAGATTTCAATCGAAATTGCCTTCAGACGATAATGCGCAATTAACGCGGAAGGTAATTACTATTCAGCTGACTGTACAAAGCAATCATTAAGCAATTCATTATCTTTATACTCTGCTGTTAAAGACCCTGAGGAACTCTTGTTCCTGAAGAAGCCAAACGTTGGTAAACCACAAGGTAAGGGTAGAAAAGAGATAGCACGCAAACACTACAGTGTGTTCAAGAATAAATGAAACCTATCTTCCTTGGGCGCCCATATGCGATATATAATGGTGGGGGGTAAGATATTTCCTCCATGGAAAGCAATTTCAGCGCAGATTAGAACAGTTAAAGGTTGACATTTTTGATAATGTATTCATTAAAGGCCAAAAAATAGTACTAAAAGCAAGTAAGTACTCATTTTTGAGGGAGGGTGTGCTTGAGCACCCACTTGCCCCCCATATGGGAACCCATGTATCCTACTAAAAGAAAACATCACTGACAAGGCAACCGTTTTGAATGGTTTGAAAAAGAGTGAAAAAGTGATCACCAGCTGACAGAAGTAAAAGAAAAATGATAATCAAAATTTAAATGAATTCTAAGTTCGGTACTTCATCAAAATTAGTTTTTTACTGAAGCAACTGTGTTACTGCCTAGTTATCAATAAGATATTAGTAGCAAGTAACGTACGTCTTTCTTAACCAGACCTCGAATCAAGTCCCCCCCCCCCCTCTTCCAATTTATGAAGGAGGGCGGATTTCTACTTAATTTTTCCCTTGTTTTCTGAGATTTTTTCTAATTTTCAATTTCAAAAAATCGTCACATGATTAAGAACCTGAAAAATTAACCTATTAAAACGAACTCCTTCCACTAAACCAGTGGTTCTCAACGGGGGCGGTACCGCCCCCCTGTGGGCGGTGGTAAGATGCTGAGGGGCGGTGAACATGTTTTGGGCAGTTAGGGGGGCGGTGGGTATATTTTGGGCGATAGGGGGGCGGTGGGAAAAATTGTGGGTCAGAGTATAACAAATGTATTAGAATTTATTTTAATTTTAAAAATCAAAATTAAATTTTGCATTAAATCAAGAATCCAATTTGAGTTATTTTTGCCTACGATAAAATTAAGTTATGTGCTCTGGAATCTTTAAACTTATTTCCCTACGTTTTTCGGAGGTGACAGTTGTTTTATTAAAATAGTTTAGCTTTTTTGCTTATATTTTTTTCCCTTTTCTCTCTCTTTCTCTCTTTTATAGCGATTTGACTTTTTAGTGATCTTTTGCGTCCTACAATCTTGAGAGAGAGAGAATGTTATATCTTCACGACGGAGAGATGTCAGATGACCTTGAAGCGGAAACGGACCTCTTTCATTTTGAAATAGGAAGAATCAGCGTCAAAAGTTATTTTTTACTTACTTGTACATGAAAACAATTACTTCCTGCGTGATCTCTCTGATGCTACCTATTACAAAATTAAGCGGTCCGTTTCCACTTCAAAATCACCCACCATCTCTCCGCGGTCCACCTTTACCTAATGAAGAACCGTTACAATAAATCGAAGTTGCAATCAGGGTTGCACGGTTTTAGCTAATATTAGCCAATTTGGCTATTTTGGATCACACATACCTAGATAAAATTCAAAAGCATTAGCCACGCCATTTTTTGATTATTTTTTAGCCAAACTGTTGATCGATTCTTTTTACCATAGCAATGCAGATTCTAATAGCTATAAAAAAAATTTAATAACGCATTTTTTTTTTGAGTAATTATCATACATCTAAAAGTACCGTCCTGTAAAAATGGTCAAATTAAGTTCTCAAGTTTCAGTCGCCTATTTTGAATGTTGCTAAACAAAACTGGTTTTCAGACTAAACAATTCCCCGTTTAAGATACCAGATTTCAATGTATATTGCCGAAATTTAATGGGGGATTAAAAATATTGCAAAAAAGATTTACAACTACATTCGAGTGTCTCTCACAAATAGCGTTTTAGACAGAACATTAAACGTCATCGATTTTGATTTTTGTTTTTTTACTTTTTTAATTTTCTTTCACCATGTTCTCATAAGTTAGCTTAGTACCTATGAGAAAGTAAGTCTACCCTAAAAAAATCTAAAATATCTCCATGGGTATTCGTGCAATTTGGCTATTTTCCTCAGTTTGATTATATTTTCCCAAATTTTTACCTGGCAATCGTATTTGCAATGCTTAGAGTGCTTGCTCAGTTTGACTGTTTTGTTTGACCTTAGTATTTTAACTTTGGTTTTTGCTCACTTCGTGAAATCTCCTTCGATGATGCTCACGTTTTTGCCAACATCTTCAGTCTTTGCGCAAAGACTTCTCTGAGCGTTTTGAGGATATTTTTGTCTCTGAACGTTCCTCAATGGGTCATGAACCCTTTTGAAAATATTGAGACAGCAGATGTTCAGTATCAGTAAGAATTGATGGAACTTTCAACCCTGACACTTGAAAAGCTGGTTTCCAGAATGTTAACAATCTTACAGGATTTGGGCTGCAAGGAGACATTAGTAGCTTTTATCCTGGACTCTGAGCTATCGCCAAAAAATTTTTAAGCATTTTCCCCTTTGCCTACCACGTCGAATGAGGATTCAGTGTCGTTACCGACGTACAAACAATCGACTCCAAATTGTCCCAAGAGGAGACTTGCACCTTCACCTTACAAAAAAACATTAAACCTATCGTGAGGACACTGTCTTTAAACCACCAAGAATAAATATCTCACTAATATATATTTCTAAATGTTCATTTCATATTTTGAATGAGAGAAAAAAATGCTTTGCTTGTTTATTTTTAATTGCATCTGATTGTTTCCTTCATTTTTTGAGTAAAAATTGTTTTGCTTGTTTATTTCTATTTTATTTCATTTTATTTTGTTACTAGCGGTACCCGCACGGCTTTGCCCGTGGTATAAAATTAAAAGTTCATTTGTAAAATAATTGATATAGCAGAAAAAATGCTCTATTTTAGTTTTATTGAACTATAATTCCTTCAAAGTGATATAAAGATCTGATATGGACCCCACACTACTTAATTTTACGTGTAAATTGCTTAGTAGATGCCTTAAGTGCTAAAATAGTGCTTGGAGTGAGCAAGATAACAATTCAAACATTTGTATCCCTAGTTTGCTACGAAACAATGCAAAAAAATGTTTTACAATGATTTATCTCCTAAATATCATCGATTTTAACATCATTCAGTGGATTTTTCGCAAAATATCGCCAACAGCGCCAAATTGAACCTAAATCAAAAAAAAAAAATTTTTTTTCGCCAATTGGCCTCTAATACTTGGCGATCAAAAGCTTGGCGATATATCGCCAAGTGGTCGCGCCAATTCATATCACTTTTGTTAACCAATTCATATCACCTTGCATTGAAAACCACTGATTTACCCGACAAAAGGGGTAAAACACCCCCTTGGAACATTCGAATGCAACCCCCAAGGAGAGATGGACAAAAATAAGCCAAAAGAGAAAATAAGAACAATTTTGTTGATAACAGGAAACCAACAGAAATCTTACCAAAGTTTAAGAGAAGAAGAAAGTTTTCTTTCCTAGCTTAAAAAACAAAACAATACATTTTCCGAAATGAAACACTTTAAAAAAACGATGCAATATCGCAATTGATACGATATTTCGTTAATCTGTGCTTTAGGTACCCTTTTCTCGCTAAATGAACGATAGGCGCGCCAAGCGTGGTAACCCTAGCTATTTGGCGTAGTTGACTTTTTGAAAACGCGCCAAGCAGGGTCCCAAAGCATCTTCACCGCTTCACCGAGAAAAAGACAGGGTTGCCAGAGAATTGGAACAAAAAAAAACTACGCCTCCTCTAAAAAAAATATTACAAAATACTACTGTTTCCAAACGTTGCCAAAATCAATGTTGCTGAAATGCGAAATCTATGAAAATGAAAAAAAAAAAAAAAAAAAAAAATCCACCAAATCTTTTAATTAAGTCATTAGTGTATTGGAAACAGGGTTGCCATAAACATACTACGCTCCTTATTTGGGCCGAAAAAATACTACCGTAGAATCAAAAATACTACGTCTGGCCGTAGCCTACGAAGATAGACGCTGGCAACCCTGGAAAAAGAAAGAAACAAAAATAAGTATGAACACGTAACCATAGTAACAACATGAAAAATTGATTTCCGTTGATAAAATAATTCATTTTATCTCTCTTTTCAAACAAATTTTATTCTAAAGTTCAACCATTTTAGAATCGTTTGGCTTACTTTACTGAAGGTAAGCCTTGAATTTCGGGATTCTAAAAACAATTGTTACAGCTCTCCTGATGATCGTAGAAACTTCGAAAAAACTTCATTTTGTGCAGAAAATTCCAAGCTTTCGAATGACATAAGACTTGAAAATGTGTGTGAAATATTTCTTCCCTATTTTATCGAATTTCCGCTAAGAATTCGAATAGAAAAAGAACGAAATGGAATTTTCGAAAAATCGCTTCGAGGTGCAAAACTACATGCTACAAACTAATTTTGTGCCAAGTGGCATGAAAATCGACCGAACGGTTTTGGCGCTACGCGCGTAACTGACAGACAGACAGAAAGAAAGAAGGACAGACAGAACCACCTTCAGCTTTATTATTAGTAGAGAAGAGATAGAGAAGAGAAGCTAGAGAAGAGATAGAGACTACTCTTTTAAAAATAAAATATTTTTAATCCTAGATTTGTTTTTTATTTCTACATTCGTAATTTTAATTTAATAATGACTAATGAAGAAAAATATATCTTGTTTAACCGTTTTGTAAAATTCTGGAAGGAAATTATTTTAAACTTTAAACCTCTTTTCGCACACCCTCTCACCTTTAATATACAGGAGGGCGTTGGAAAATTTTTCACCCGTAAAGGGGGCGTTAGCCGTGAAAAGGTTGAGAACCACTGCACTAAACACTTTTATTATTGGTGATTCCCAAACTCTACCACAATGCATCGAGATTTTATGGAAGGAAAAAAATCAAATAGTTATATATTTTAGCTCTACAAAGAAAAATGCACCTCTCTCTTTCCCTTACTATGTTAACACTCCAACGTTCTGTCATGTAATTTTACTCCTAAGTACCTGATTTTTTCATCAGTTGCTAGCCAATGTGGAATGATTTGATAATATCCACAGGAACTATTACAACATTTACTATATTGAATTGTGAAACATTTTTTTCAATCTGAATTTTATTGTCTTGCAAAAATCGCATTAAATTTCGTAAGATGCAGAGAAGAACTTGATTGCATTTCAATTGAATTCTCTCTTTTCCCGAATGATGAAGCATAACAGGTAAGAGATAAACTTGGCTTTTTCCAGAATTTTTTCGAATCCTTTTAAAGGATTCATCAATGTAAAGTAATTTTTAAAGGATATATAAATAAAGGCTTTATTTATTCATTCAATGCTTTTTCAAACTAATTTGAATTTTAAAGATATGAATAATAAAATTTCAAGTAAAAACAACAAATAAACTACTATTTTCTGTTTCATTTTATCACATTTTAAAGCACATCTCCAAATGATCTCGGAATTGTATTTATTTCTTAAAACTTAAGTCTTAGTTAAAATAAAACGATATTTTGCTTATTTATGCAGCAAAAAAAAAAAAAAAAAGAAAGAAAGAAAGAATTTTAATAAACAGCTGAAAAGAAAGGAATCCTAGTTCTTGGGAAAGACGAATAGAAATTAATGCAGTTTAAGCAATCACAGAACTGTTCACAGAATATTGAGAAATAAGCAGGAAATAAAAATATTTTCGAATAAAATAGAACCGACTTCATTTGGAAATTGCTCTAAAAAGAAAAAAAAAATAATTTTATTCTTTGAACACGACCATTGACACTACTGTCAAATAAAAGTCGAAGTCGGCTCAAAAAATTATAGAATCATACGGAACTACATTTCAACTGGAAATATACATTTTGATGGATCCAAGTTCTTCAACGGCATGTAACGAATTTTAATTGAAAACAAGTAGAGTGAACTAAAAAACACTTTCACTTGAATCAAGGACAGATACAAGGGAGGAGCGATGTGGACGATGGCACCTTACTTGGGGAACTCACCACTGGTAAATTTTCAAGGTTGAAATATATATAAAAAAAAAAAAACATTTTTAGACTATCTTTGATGAAAGCAGAAAGCAGGTTTAAGGCTCTTCTCAGGATAAGTTTCGCAACTAAAGTCCAAAACTTATGAGGTCAACATTTGTTTACCAAGATATGCACTAAAAGGATACGTAATAAAGTCCATCGCCCACCCCCCCCCCTGAAACATTTCTAGATCCGTCCTTGACTCGAATCGAGGAAGTCTCGAAAAATCTGGATTACTGTTTGGGTTAGAAAAGAAACGAAATTTTCGTTGTCCACACTTCTATTTTTCCTTAATCTCAACCTTGAACATTAATTCGTTAATTTAATTAACAATTAACTTTATAATTGCTATTACTCATTTTTCTGTTTGACCTTAATAAAATGCTTGTGCTGCGATCCCAAAACAGAGCAAGTATGATAAAAAAACATCATAAAAACGATGTTTTTTTTTCATTCATGCATTTTTAAGTGTTGAAAGCAAAGTGTTAAAAAAGGCAAAATAATGACCCATGGGGGGGGGGGGGTTACACTGCAGGGAAAAGTGACTTTGAGGGGGATCCTGCTTTAGAACGCTGAGAAAATCGATTTTTTGGGAAGTTTTTTTAGGATTAAAAAAAAAAAAAACACAGAAAGCAAGTCCAGCAAACTCTTTAGATTATTTTATTACATGTCTGAACATGGGAAAAAATATTTTTTTAGAGAAAAATATTCACATGCAATCGATTTTAATGTACATTTGTGCAACTGCTGTCTTAAACCGACAGGAAAAATGGAGCTACTAGTTTCACTAAATTAAATATTACTTAAGTTGAAAATTTGGTGAAAAAAAAAACTCTAGGTCTCCATGTAATAGAGTTCACAAAGTAATCTTTCTTGCCTTACGAGTTTAAATTTCTTGGCTTTTGGGTACGTAGTTAGGTGATTCCAATTTTTTTTCTCTTAATCGTACATTGAACGGATAAATAAAATTCGTGGATTGTTCTGACATCACGAGCAATAAACAAATAGTTTTTAATTTTTATAGAAGAGAAAAAGTCACAACTTTTTTTTTCATTTAAAAAAATTTAAGAAAAAAAAAAGAAATACAAAAAGTAGTAATTGCCTTTTTTGTCACTATGTAATGTTTAAGATTATCAATACCCAAAACTAAAAACACCGCATTCTCATTTTGAAGTTAAAATTTGCTAGAAAAAATGAGCAAGTACAAGTTTTTATTTTCCAAGCATATAATTTTTAACATTTTAGGGGAAAAGCCCAAGTTCTATCAAAATTACGCTGGTTTAAGGTCAAGTTGAATGTACCCAGTGAAAAGTTCATTATAGCTGTAATTTTGTTATATAACTTTTATTGTTATTGCAGAATAGAACATAAAAATAGTGAACATAGTTTTCTGAAAAATTAAACAATTTTAAACTGCCATTTTTTTCTTATGCAAATATCTAAAAAGCTTTACCTTTTTTCATGCTCCACAAGACATTACTTTTTTTTTTCAATTGAATTAACTTTCAAAAATAAAATTTAGATATTAAAAATTTTGTCATTATATCAAGAGCAAATATTACTGATGAGAGATATTGTTTCAACCCTTGTTCTTTCTTCATCCTGGTTATCTCAGCATCTTCTGCACACAGGGCATACAACATTTCGTTGTTGAGAGAACAAAAATCTTGAAATGTTGACCCCTTGCAAAGTTCTTTTGTTGCAGTCTTCTCCTACATACCAAGTTTAGGTGATGGGCTTTTGAAAAATAGTTACTCACCTCTTTGTTCAGTTTTGCTGGGAAATGTATTCCTGTCATACTGTCGCCAAAAGCTGCTCTGTTATATCAGTAAACTAAATTTTTACTTTGCTTTTCACGAAGTTTATTCAGAAGTTTTCTCTCAATATCAAGGGAATTGAAAATCTTATGTTAGATGTAATTTTGATACATACCACTTTGCTACAGCGAGGTCTGATCCTTTTGCAACAAAGGTAGTAGGGAATGGGGTAAAATAGAACCTCCGCCCCCCCAAAAAAAAGGAGCCCAGGGAAAGGGGGGAGTTAAAAGCTTGATGTAACTACATATTTTTGTATGGATTGTACTGTTTTTCCCCATAAAATGCATTGAGCATTGACTCTATGAACCTTCCCTGGAAAATTTTGAAATGACGGGCCAGAAAGAGAAGCAATTGTACTGCAATTACAGTGATTAACAAATATCAAAAACAACTTATTAAATTAATGAATGATGGAAATTATAAAAACTTAACCTTAAAGTCAATTTAAATTAATATTTACTAGTTTGCAGTGGTACAGTAAAGGGAAAGGTTCCCAGGTCTAGGTCCCCTGGAGCAAGAAATTAAATTTCTATAGGGCACTCATTAAGTACAATTATTTTGTCCTATGCGTGACAACCCATATTTATAAGTTTCAAAGTTTGCTATTTTTAGGCTAAACACCTTCTTTATAGAATTTCTTTGCTTATTTGCATCAAACAAAAGAAACTCATGTTTTCACTTTTTTTTTAAAAAACTTTTCGACACTGAATGACAAAAGCCATGTAGCATAAAATTCCCTACATTGTTTAAAGCTTAAATTTAAAACAAGGAATTTCATGTATTCTAATTTTTTCGGTACTAAAAGTTTATTTACTTTTTTCTGATCACAGATAATTTAAAATGGAATAATAAACTTAACAATTTCTAATGCAATAGAAGTTTTCAGTTATGTAGCATTCTGAAATATATTTGCCACAGTATATGTTGCATGTATATAAGAATACTATAAGTTACTAAAAGTTTTTATTTGAATAAAAAATAAAATCTTTTTTTTTTTAAATATAATTAATAAGCTAATGAAAAGTATTCTAAAATATTCTAAAATGTTATGATAGGGTCAAGTAAACAACTCAAATAGAAAAACTGAAATTTATTCAAACGTAAAAAAGATTTTTTTTTGCTCGCCAATTTGATCAAATGATTAAAAACAATGTTTTAGCTGCTTAGTTGAGACCATAAATTTCAATAAGATGATTAGCCTTTGTGACATACGCTTCTTGAGCTTCTGTTTGTTTCATACCTATAAATGATAGAAAACATAACTTTAGAGCTAACAAACAATACCACAAGAAATCAGTATACAGTATTTTTTTGCATAAAAAGTTACAAAATAATTTTTGTAACTATTTCTTTTTTTTTTTTTTGAAAATGAAATGAGTGGAATATGAAAATAGGGGAAAAATTAATGAATGAATACAGCAGAACCCCGATTTTACGTTACCTGTTTCGTACATAATCTTGCTTCTGAAGTCATTTTTTGTAGGTCCCAGAAAAGGCAATACTGATAATATCAAAAGATCCTAGATTTTAAGTTTTTCTTTTTTAAAAAATTCCACATAATACGTTTTTTGACAAACAAATAAAAATCTTTTCATCTACAAGACTGACACTTTTTTTTTCTCTTTGTAAGAAAAAGTAGTTTCCTAGCTGATCAAAATGTTCTGGCATTATTTTTGTTCAATATTACGGTTCTAAGTAAAATGGCCTTTCTCATATCATTCCCAATCTGTTCTTCCTTCACAACAGTTGAGGACAAAAGCTGCTGATTCTTCTTCTTCTTGAAAAACTCCCAGAAGTCAAGGTGGCATGTATTGTCAATCACATCACAAATTCTCTCAATGTCAGATTTGATCCCTGCTTCTGATGATAGTTATGAAACGATAAAGTGAAAACAAAGAAATAATAGAATGTGCCCCCCACAGCTGTTCAAGCAATTCAAAGTATTAACTATTTTTTTCTTTACATATACCAAACTAGTAAATTTGCAAGGCTTGTTAAATGGAATTTGTGATGAATAAAATTTTATCTAAAAGCAAAAAAACAAGTAAATATTACATTTTCCTCACGAGTTCATTTCATAATGGTCAATTTTTAAACTATATGGTTAGATTATTAACACTGACCCCGATTTTACATTTTTCCGATAGGTACTTTTTTATCACTGGTCTGACTGACCACATGAAATTGGGGTTCTACTGTACAAATTTTTCTGTCCAGGATTTTTCTCAGGGTCCGTCTTTTGTGAAAAACTAATTTTGTAAAAATCAAATAATTTTGCAAAAAATAAATAAATAAATTCTAATTTATACGCACAATACATGCAGCAATGTATTTGGGGGGAGGGGGGATGGAGCAATTGCTTGCACCATTGAAATTTTTAGGTGGGTGTTTTGTGACCTCCCTGATGGCCCTCGATCCATTCAACATTTAATATTTTGACTCATAAAAGTTAATTTTGCTTTAAAAATTTTAAAATAATGATCTGAATGAAAAATAATAAGAATTTTCATTTATTTACCTCCTAACAAAGAGTGATTAGCTTGAAAAATGAGTAAAATTCGATTCGCATATCTGATTCAAAGAGATTGTATTTTTCAAAATGAAAGCGTCAAAAGTATAAAAACAGTAAATAAAATAATTTATTAAAGTCAAATAATTTTAGAATTACATTTCATCAGGTCTACATGATGAATGTTATGAATAATCACCGACATATTCGCCAAAAATTCGGAGGCAAAATATGGAAGTAGGGAGATGTAGCAAAACAGACCATACCGAACTTCCAATATTAACAGAGGAAAAAAACATTAATTATGGTGTACAAGATCTGTATTTTAAGTAATGAGAATATTTTTGTCCTGACGTGGCTGTACACCGTGTGTTGTAGTCGGTAGTGTGGCCTGACCTTAATAACGCTTCACTCGGCAGTCGCTTGCTGGCTTTAGTTGAGGAGGGATCACGTGAGGCGTAGACGTCTTCAAAAAAGTGTGTGCAAGCTCAAAATGCGACAAAGCATTGAAAAGCATTACGCAATCAAATTTTGCGTGGAATGATTCAGCAAGCTTACGGCAAGGGAAAGCTTATTGCAAGCTTAAGTTTTAGATGGCACAAAATATTTAAAGAAGGCGAGGGGAGCGTGGAGGACGCACTCAGTGCAGGTCACACGTCAACGTGTGCGAAATTTTCTGAACACAGACCTGCGTTTAAGTGTTCGCATGATCACAGAACAGCTAGGAATGGATAAAATA
>JAXGGA010007353.1:0-63273 GCA_038373865.1 Uloborus plumipes | reverse complement strand
AAATTGAACTAATCGTAGCGAAATACTTTTTGACTGATTCAACATCAGTTAAATATTGCCAATTAGCTTTTTATTTTATATATATATATATATATATATATATATATATATATATATATATATATATATATATATATATATATATATATATATATATATATATATATATATATATATATCAGTAGCGAGGCGTGACTTCAAGCGTCAGTCATCGCTAACTTTCAAGTCCCTAAAGAAATATACCAGACCATATGTTTCGCTCAGGCGTGTTTGTGATAAGAAATTTCTGAAAATTTTGGGCTGCCGTTTCCGAAATTTAATTTTTCAGTTTTCGAAAATTTTATTTCCGTTAAAGCAGGAAATTCTCCTCACACAATAAATGAAGTACACTTTGAAATGATAAAAATCATTCATGTTGTTTTTATGAGTTTTAAAACTAAAAAGTAATTAAAAAATTCAACTAACCTTGTAAAAATCTTGGTTCACATATGCTTCTTTTTCAATTTGAAAAGTTCAAGCTTGCTGAAATGCAAAGCTCGAACGGCAACGCGCACTACTTTTTATGAAAAACATTTTAATTGAAACTAAAAAGAGAGAGTAAAAAAACAAAACCACGCACACATAGATTCGTTTTTGAAAGTTCGATGAAGTTCCACAACACAAAAGGTAACAGTGTTTTCCCCATGCAAAACTATCGTTGCAAACAATATTGTCTTCGACCCGTCGAGCTCATATAGGCGCCATCGTAAGATAACAACATTTTTCTAACCGCAACCCCTTTTTTTGAAAAATGTGACGCACCGAATTGAAAAAAAAAAAAATAAAAAAGAATGAACGAAACAGGAGAATAAAATCTCTACCCCTCCCCATCCAACCCCCACGATCCGCCAAAACTGAGAGTTGCCAGTAAAAACAAAATTTCCGCGGGTCATCGCCGATGAGTCTTTACTACATCTAAGGGAAGCTGTGAAAGAATCTGATTGGCTGAAATGGCTGACAAGCGAAAAAACTTGCGCGCGCACACACAAAACCGATGCGATATCTGTAGCGATGACTGAAGGTCACGCCTAATCGTTTACTCAACAGATGGCACCACTAAAATAAAATTATTTGGAATATTAAATTATCCGAAAAAATAATCTGAAAATAAAATTTTAAAAACTTTAATTCTTCCAGTGCAAAACGAGGTTTGCCTTCAGGTCATCGGCGAATCGTTCGATGACTTGAGGCCTCGCTACTGATATATATATATATATATATATATATATATATATATATATATATATATATATATATATATATATTTTTTTTTTTTTTTTTTAACACTTACTAAAGGCGAAAATAATTTGTCAGCGCGGGGCCCCTTGCTCCTACATCATAAATTGAACTAAACGTAGCACCATACTTTCAGACGAATTAAACATCAGTTTAATATTGCCAAATAGCTTTTTATTCTGATATAGTTTTTTTTTAACATTTACCTAAAGGCGAAAATAATTTGTCGGTGCGGGGCCCCTTGCTACTACATCATAAATTGAACTAAACGTAGCACCATACTTTCAGACGGATTAAACACCAGGTAAATATTGCCAATTATCTTCTTATTTTCATATAGTTTTTTTTTAAACATTTACCTAAAGGCAAAAATAATTTGTCGGCGCGGGGCCTCCTGCTCTTACACCATAAATTGAACTAAACGTAGCACCATACTTTCAAAAAGATTAAACATCAGTTAAATATTGCCAACTAGCTTTTTATATTGATATAGTTTTTTTCTTTAACATTTACCTAAATGCAGAAATAATTTGTCGGCGCGGGGCCCCTTGCTCCTACATCATAAATTGAACTAAACGTAGCACCATACTTTCAAAAAGATTAAACATCAGTTAAATATTGCCAACTAGCTTTTTATATTGATATAGTTTTTTTCTTTAACATTTACCTAAATGCAGAAATAATTTGTCGGCGCGGGGCCCCTTGCTCCTACATCATAAATTGAACTAAACGTAGCACCATACTTTCAAACGGATTAAATATCAGTTAAATATTGCCAAATAGCTTTTTATTTTGGTATAGTTTTTTTTTAACATTTACCTAAAGGCAGAAATAATTTGTCGGAGCGGGGCCCCTTGCTACTACATCATAAATTGAACTAAACGTAGCACCATACTTTCAGACGGATTAAACACCAGGTAAATATTGCCAATTATCTTCTTATTTTCATATAGTTTTTTTTTAAACATTTACCTAAAGGCAAAAATAATTTGTCGGCGCGGGGCCTCCTGCTCTTACACCATAAATTGAACTAAACGTAGCACCATACTTTCAAAAAGATTAAACATCAGTTAAATATTGCCAACTAGCTTTTTATATTGATATAGTTTTTTTCTTTAACATTTACCTAAATGCAGAAATAATTTGTCGACGCGGGGCCCCTTGCTCCTACATCATAAATTGAACTAAACGTAGCACCATACTTTCAAACGGATTAAATATCAGTTAAATATTGCCAAATAGCTTTTTATTTTGGTATAGTTTTTTTTTAACATTTACCTAAAGGCAGAAATAATTTGTCGGAGCGGGGCCCCTTGCTACTACATCATAAATTGAACTAAACGTAGCACCATACTTTCAGACGGATTAAACACCAGGTAAATATTGCCAATTATCTTCTTATTTTCATATAGTTTTTTTTTAAACATTTACCTAAAGGCAAAAATAATTTGTCGGCGCGGGGCCTCCTGCTCTTACACCATAAATTGAACTAAACGTAGCACCATACTTTCAAAAAGATTAAACATCAGTTAAATATTGCCAACTAGCTTTTTATATTGATATAGTTTTTTTCTTTAACATTTACCTAAATGCAGAAATAATTTGTCGGCGCGGGGCCCCTTGCTCCTACATCATAAATTGAACTAAACGTAGCACCATACTTTCAAAAAGATTAAACATCAGTTAAATATTGCCAACTAGCTTTTTATATTGATATAGTTTTTTTCTTTAACATTTACCTAAATGCAGAAATAATTTGTCGGCGCGGGGCCCCTTGCTCCTACATCATAAATTGAACTAAACGTAGCACCATACTTTCAAACGGATTAAATATCAGTTAAATATTGCCAAATAGCTTTTTATTTTGGTATAGTTTTTTTTTAACATTTACCTAAAGGCAGAAATAATTTGTCGGAGCGGGGCCCCTTGCTCCTACACCATAAATTGAACTAAACACAGCACCATACTTTCAAACAGATTAAACATCAGTTAAATATTGCCAAATAGCTTTTTATTTGGATATAGTTTTTTTTTCTTTAACATTTATCTAAAGGCAGAAATAATTAGTCGGCGCGGGGCCCCTTGCTAGAGCGGGGCCCGATTGGGCAAAATCGGTCCAATCGGCCTAAGACCGGCCCTGAGCGGATTTGCCTTGTCGTAATAATAACGAGGGTTTTACCAAGTTTCGTTCAATTCCGCATTAGGTTTAGAGTTGGAGCGCTCAAAAAATATTGGTCAAATTATACGTGCAATTACTACACCCTATGAGAGCTGGCCATCTCAAAGTAACATTAATTCCCCATTCTCCTCACTTTTCCCCTCATGGTGGTCATTGTTACGGCGTAATGGACTTTTTTCCCACTCAGCTTTTGCAACAATGTTAAATGCAAAACGATTGAAATTGCTTTGTGAATTGAAAAATCATCGTTAATAACTCATGGAAATTAACACGGTTACTCATGATAGCAGGTCTTGCTAAAACAAATTATATAGCACTAGGTTTGTTGGGAAACGCTTAGAAATAACGAGAATACAAATCGTCAGCCTAATCCGATAAACATAAAATAACTGAACAGCATTGTATAAAAAAGAATCTGCTATGGACCCCACACTACTGTCTAAAATCTTTTCGTGCGACCTCCACCGTATCTGCGCACGCGCCAAGTCTCTTCGGACTTTCTCGAAAAGCAACGAGGAAGTAGTAAGCGAACAAAAGCTGAAGGCATCGGGTAGTGCGCATCCTAAACCTATCTCTGCAATTTTATGCAGCGGATAAAAAAATTTTAGCCACTCTACAAGCAAAATTTCTTGCATCAGCCTTGACAGATCTTGATAATGTACTGATGGCGTCAGTATTAAATTTAAATTACTGCATACAGACTGTATAAAGATTAAAAAGTATATATTGCAAAAACAGCACGTGTGCAAGATTATATTCATCTTTCAATATCCGTACTGATTTCCTCCTGCAATATTAAGACTGCATACATGTTGTCAGCGTCAGGATTCAAAAGGAGCAGTTGAGAAACACTGGTTTCATGCTGTTGCCGTCAGGGTCATTAGCAAACAAAGACCCATGCTCCCGACCCACCTGGATCTTTGTTGAAAGATACGCATGCGCGGACTGTTATTCCCAGCATTCCTAGTTTCTTGTATCGTGGGTTTTTTTCTTCGGCGTTATCAAGAACATGAGAGCGAGTTAGCTTGCACGTGGTAGCGCAGTTTGGCTTCGTTAAAACTCTGTTTGCTTAAGCGTGGAATATGATTGTGTTAGAAATTATTTGAATCATTCTTAACTGCCTTTATTTAACAAGTGCTATACACAATAAATATCGCGATCAATGGCAGAAATGGGCAAAAATAAAGTTTTTCGTTCTTAAACAAAGCAGACAAGGGATTATACGCAGTGACGGTTTTACCATAAAATGACTTCAAGCTCGCTAGTAAGTTTAATTTTATTCAATAACTATTTATGTTATTCTTGAAAATAAATTAGTTTTTTGTCTAAGTGTATTTTTTAAGCTGACATCCACTCAGAAATGGACTTAGATTTTTTTGTTTATTATCTGCGATATTTATTAATATTTCTCCATAAATTTAACCAGGTATTTTATGTATTAATAATTCGAAAAGAAGCATACATTTTTAAATAAATAAAATATTGCATTGTATTTTTAATAGTGCGACTCATTCTGTTAAGCAAAAAAAAAATAATAATAATAATAATAATAATAAAATAAATAAATAATAAAAAATCTAACTATGTTTTTGCCACTATATAAGAAGTCTATGAATTTTAATATGTAAAGTTTATTCTAAAATCAATGAAGTAATTTTCATTATCCGCAAATAAATTGCAAATCGAACGAAAGCAAATATCTCTATGTGACTTTCCAATCACGTGTCAGCTTAAAAATATTCTAAGCTAAAAAACAATTTGCTTGAAGAATGAAACGAATAGTTAAAGAATGAAATTTACTTCGTAAATTTGAAGCGAAAATAACACACAAAAAAAAAAAAAAAAAGAAAGAAAGAAAGACCTTGCAAGCAATTGCACCTTGCATACAGACTAATTTCACACTGTTATATCAATGTATCCTGCCATTTTAATTTCACGATAATATGTATGCAAGATTACAATAGCTACCACTTCTTGCATGCTTATTGATTTCATACTGTTATGCCAGCATTTTGATGCTTCAAAGGCAGAGCCCACCCTGTAACTCGACTGATATTAAGCTGCATAAACCTTGACAGTCAACATTGGGGCAAGTCGATGACAGCTCTTAGAGAGTAACATAACATTATTCAGGCAGCATTTAGGCAAGGTGATATTTGCCGACGCGTTAACCTTTATGCAATCCTGAGGCAAGATATTTTGCTTGCTGGGTGGCTAGGAGCAATTTTGCTACTTGGAGGCCCTTTAGCCCTCACGGCCTTTAGTGTAGGCCTAGGCCACGGCCTATTCAGTAATCAGGCCCTGGTTTCATTTTGTATGGTTTCCATGGAGACAGAGCAAAATTTCTAAATTTGATAGGCCTACTTTAAAGTAACAGACAGGGCCTGATTACTGAATAGTCCAACTAGGGCGCCCACTATTCAGCCCCCCCCCCCAACGGATAGAATTACTTTAGTATGTGGCTTAATTTGTTTCAGCCAATGATTGAAATTGAAAAGCTTGAATACAAGGGGTCCGAAAAATATATTTGGCCTAGGGCCTTCTGATACTTCAATCAGACCCTGGTAACAAACTATCACGGGACGCGGGAGCGTCCCGCCCCGCCAAGAAAACCAAATACAAGCCGCCAAGAAATTTCCGTCGCCAATAAAAATGTAAAAGAGCGACAAGGACTGTTTACGCGAGTAACCAAACCGGGGTTTTCACCCCTCTGTATCTCAGCTCCATAAAGATCCTTAGAGTTCATTTTTGGTATACTCAATTTCCAGCGGCCCCTGACGGCACATACTAAAGCAAAACATCCAGGACCCTCAGGGGGAGGGGTGATATATGTTAAAAAATCGCTATTTTTCGCACTTTTTAAAAATTGACAGAGGTCCAGACTAAACGGTAACTCGGATTGAGCTCTCATTTTGCACCCACATTTATTTTGTCCCAAAGCTCGGCATAGAGGGTTTTTCGACCCCCCACCCCCTCCCCCCTCGTTTTTATCTTTCGTATCTTTTCCCCCCGGGGGTCTTTAGTGTTGATTTTTGGTATGAATATTCTCGATGAGACATTGAGGACGTTTTCCCAAAATTTACCCCCCGGGGTCATCGCACCCCGGAGTTATTAATGCTTAAAATTGGTCCGATTTCTATCTACTAGCTCTGTTCAACATCTGAGCATTTATGTTGTCATTGTTGGGCGGCGAGGAAAGAAAACTCAATGATTGAAATTTCATCTGTTGCCAGTTTCTATTTGTTAACAAATAAAATATTTGTAATTGATTTGATTGCATAAGGCTTTTAAAAGGGATCTTCAATTTAGTTCATTTTAATATGAGATCGGCAGTAAGGGTTGGGGTTTTTTGTTTAAACTTTTAATTTAATCCAAGGCTACACTAGATAGCGTTTTATACAGGCTTCTTCATTACCCAAAACATCAATGGTAAAGATTTGCCCGCTAGAGTGCGCTGAAAAAGGACCTCCTAAATGTTTGTTTACATTTATTAGCATGTTGTTTCTGCTGTAAAAAGTGATGTTTATCCTATCTTTAAGGGTTGAAAAATATTGATATAGTTAACTGAAGTGGAGTACAGAGTGAATTGATGCCGAAGGCCCTCTTAGTACTGCTTTTTAGGGGAAATAAATTCCCTTTTCAGGTAAAGTCGGTCGCAACTCATGATTCAGTCATACGACATTCATTCATTGTTTACTTTCTTCGAATTAGCAACATATAGCAATGGCGTTCAATTTTGACATCTCTGCATTAATAAAATATACGCTTTTCTTCACAGCCGATAAATAAAAATGTAGCAATGAAATAATATTGTTCTATTTACTATTTTGTTTCATTATAGTTGCTCACACGATCTTAATTGCTACGCAAAAGCTCAGATGTTCATTTTGATAGCGTTGACCCATCAGAGCGATAAATGGCGAATCTATTCGTAGAGACATTTCCTTTTGATGCCCCAGAATGAATGCCCTGCAATGAAGCGATTGGTGTACAACGGAAAGACGATTGACAACAAAACATATTAATTTCTTTAGTAACAACGAAATGAGCATATATAATCGCTTGGTACTAAAGAGCAATACAAGTACGAAAAAAATAAACAAAACTACAATTTAACGACGACCAACTGTAAAATTTTGTTTTCATTTACACAACATTAAAAGGTAATGTTCTTTTTATGTTAAATTTCACACATTGATAATATTTCGATAATTGGGAATCTGGTGTGGTTGCCAAATTTTTGGCGATAATTACTTTATTTTGTTGCTCTTTAGTTTATGTTTGCGAAGGAAGTATATTTCCCTCGCTCATAAATTGGACACAAAGATTTAACGCCAATAGTGAAAGATAACCAGACTTCCAATCACCGAAATCTTCCCTTTTTTGTTTCTAATTTCACACATACGTTTAATACTTGAAAGTAAAATAATGGGCCAACTGAAAAAAAGCTGCGAAATAATGTGAGAATTCTTATTAAGAAACTCGCCAAATCAACTTCAAAAGCTCCATTAGCATGTAACATAACAAGTTTAATAAATATATCGAGCCATTATTATCATTGAAATTTAAATTAAAATGCAAAATAAGAGAAAAGAAGCAACCATGAAGACGATGCAAGCTTAAAATTTTAATCTTCGCTTAGGTGGTAAGAAAATACATCGCCAAGTTAAAAAACGTACCTATAACTGAAACGTACATACTACCAAAGATCTCGGTTATTGAAATATTCTCAAAAGCTTTACGGAGAACTTCCATTAAAATGTAAAAAAATCGCCAAATAAATTAATTTGACCATCTAAACTCATCAAAAGTTTTGATCGAACTATCGTTCCAAAATCGCCATTTATCGCTCTGCGGTGCCAGTGTCGTTTCATAGTTAATTAATAATTAGAATCAATTAAAATGAAAAATAATTCGCTAACTAATTAAAGTAAGCCGTTAAAATGCAGAATAAACCAACAAATCGAACGAGCTATTAACTAACGTTAAAATATACTAAAAAAAAATTGAATGCCAAATTGTAAAATGGTCGCCAACAAATTAACTTTTAATTTTGTCTTTTATTATTTGATTTGTAGAAATGTTAGTTACCATAAAATTCGATTGATGTCGCTGGAAAAGGACGTCCGTTTTTATCCCAAGGATTTTGATCAAATGAAGAAGCCTGTATAAAACGCTATCTAGTGTAGCCTTGTTTAATCGTAGTATTGTTAGTAACTAGCTTTGTTTTGCGTCGGTTCGGGTGGTACATTGTGATTGATTTCAAATTTATCCTAGACTGAAGAAGATCCTTGAACTTTTGCACCAAATGCATGCCAAGAAAACCACATATGTCGGACCGCCAAGAAAAATGTTGAAGGGAAAAAAAACATGCAAAATAAATTTTGAAGAGAAAAAAAACAAAAAAAAACAGGCAAAGAAATAATATTAATGCAAAAACATGTGATATCTCCCTAAAAACAACAGTGTTGTAAAAAAATCCCCCGCCAAGAAAACCTTAAATACTCAGCCTTAAAAAGTTATGATATCGAGTTTTCCCGCCAAGTTTGTGCCAAACTACAACTAACTTGTATGTACAGTTCTTTTAAATTGTTTTCAGTCCTGCCAGGCGGGAAGTTTTTACTCATTAAGCAACACCCCCCCCCCCCAAGACAAAGCTTTCCACCTGGCAAAACTGAAAACAATTTAAAAGAACTATACATACAGGTTAGTTGTAGTTTGGCACAAACTTGGCGGGAAAACTCGATATCATAACTTTTTAAGGCTGAGTATTTAAGGTTTTCTTGGCAGGGGATTTTTTTACAACACTGTTGTTTTTGGGGAGATAACTATCTACTTGTTTATTTGTTACCTTCTTGTGTCCTGACGCAGACGGGGCACCTCTGCTCGGGCAGGGTCCTCTCCACGTATCCGGGGGCACAGTTGAGTTGTGTGCAGGGGATGGGGAAGCAGACGCAGCTGGGGCAGGCGTATTGGCTGAACCTTTCGAAACGACAGGGCAGCTGGCACTGCGTAGGGGCACAGGTAACGCGGGAGCCTGAAGGGAAAGGCAGAAAATAAATAATAATAATCATAGTAGGACCTACTACTATTAATTATTGTTATTGTTAGGGATTTGGCAGTTTAAAGCAGAGTTGGCAGTTCATTTGGCGGTTTTCGTTTTTTTTTTTTTTTTTTTTTGGCACTTTTTGATGACTGCGTACGCGTGCCAACGACAACCACCAAAAAACACCGAAAATATGCAGCTGCGGTGGAGTAAATACGTAAGTACCCAATAATATTACACATTTTGTAACTATAGTTATCATTTTTCTGCTTTAACATTCTCGCTGTGCATTTTAACATTGAGTTTGGCGTGTGGTAATGGGGATATCGCCAAGTTGGCATCATTTTTAACTACTTATTTTTGACGGCAGATTTGGCGAGAAATTACCAAATGTCACCAAGCTTGCCGACATTCGATGACTTTTCGAACCTTTATCAGATCGTTGTAGATCTTTCCGGAAATATCACGCATTTTGTAAATAGTTATTCGCAACTCCAGAGTTCGAATACCCCTCCATGCGGAATTTACAGTATTCCTTCCAGAGGTAAAACTGCATTCCATGTCAAAAAAAGTTGTTCTTGGTCAAAACGTTATGTTCGTAATGCTCTTGTTCATTTCAAAAGAATAAAAGAACGAAAAAATTATACATACGATCAAATATCACTAAATTCGTTCGGCTTGGAAGCACCAAAAACAAAACCGCGTGCGTTTGTTTTACCTCTCTAGTAGACAGTGGCCGCAGCGCCTCTATGGCTCGTTGCAGATTTCTTTGTTTTTTTACTGGATCTTCGCCTAAATTAACGAACGTTGAACGTTCTGTTCATTTTTCAATCAAACTCGCCAATCGTTTGTCATTTCTTACCTGTAAACCATTTGTCATGCTCACTGTACATTTGAACATTGCGCTTGGCGTGAAGCAATGGAGCTGTAGCCGTTGGCATTATTTTTTCCGCCACATTTGGCGAGAAATTTCCAAATGTCGCCAAGCTTGGCTACTTTTCGAACTTTTCAAATGGTTGTAGATCTTACCAGAAATTTCTAACATTTTCGAAGATGGCTGTGAACCCAAGTTGGCTGTGTGCTAAACTTTTTTACCTATGTTTTCCGTTCTCAAATGACAGGGCATTTAGATAAAATAAGTGACAAAGAACCACCTGGTGAGAATAACTCAATTTCGTTGAAAAGTGCAGATACGACTTTTGTGCTTAGCGCAGCAGTAGAGCTCGTGGACTATACTGTCGTGTATCTGTGTAACGAGAGCTGGCACGTCAAAGCCAAATTAATTTCCCACTCTCCACACTTTTCCTCATGAGGTTGTCATAGTTACGGAGCTGTGGATGTTTTTCCCACTCAGTTTTGCAACAATGGTTAACCGCAAAGGATTAAAATGGCTTTGCGCGTAAACTATTATTCCATTGAAAATCAACGTAAATAAAGCACAACTTTTTCTCGGAAATGTGTGCTTTAATTATGCATGCCTAGATTTGTTAGAAAACATTTAGAAATGAGTGAGATATGAGGATACGAACGAAAGCGCAAAAATATTTCGTGAAAAATAAACTATACCTAAATGCAACTTAACTTGACACTGAACGTCACTACGGGCGGAGCCAATAAAAGCTCACAAGCAGTCAGCGATCTCCTCTCATTCGCTAAGTAGGCTGTGACGTTTTATCTAGCTTGTTATTCACAGGCTAACGTCACGCTGACATCACGATGTTGTTGTCAAGAAAGGTTGCAGTGTAGTACATATAAATGAAATGCACAACAGCAGTGCATAGAAAGAGTGGAGCAGTTTTCATTCGTTCTATTTCCATGGAGACGAAGCAAAATTTCCAAACTTGATACGCCTATTTCAAAGTGACAGGGTATAGTACTTACCGAGTCTCCCCTCGCATATGCAGGAGGGGCACCTCTCGTTGGGGGGCGGGGGGTCGTGGCTCATCCTACAACCAGGGCCGCACTTGAGCATCGCGCAGTACGGGTCGTTTCCAAAGTACATGTTGGGCAGCATGGGCATTTGTCTGGCCAGCACCCCACTCGAAGCTGAGAACAAAATAGTCTTTAAATTAGTTAAAAACAACTAAACAATGCGCTTTTGGATGCACTTATAATGCATCAACAAGTAATATAGTAATGTAGTTTATAAAATATATTTTAGCTTTTAGTATTAATAATAGTATTAAATATATCTATATACATAAATGACTACTTTTGTATGTATGGAATTGGAATTGAATGAGATGGAGGCAAAAAGAGCCAATGGAATAACCGAGTTGACGGTGTATTGCATGTTCCTGCCTTAGCCCTTGCTTAGGGGGCGGTTACTCACTACTTTATACCCGAACTTTGCCTCAAAATTTTCGAGTTGTACCTTACTAAGTGCGGTCGCCCGCTGGTGTTCTGATTTATCATTAGCTAACCAGTTTTTGTTATCTCTCTTGGCTTCTTTAAGAGGATTTCGGCCTCCAGCTCGTTTAATTCCCATTCCATGCCGATGAGTGCATAATAAGCACGAAACTGCAGTCCATGGATGGGAGGCCGTGGCAGCTAGATTGGTAAGGCGTCGGACTCGTGACCGGAGGGCCCCGGGTTCTATCCCAGCCGAACAAAGATTCACCGTCTTCATTAAAGCAAAAATCTGAGAGAGTGTCACGCCTGTGATTCATGACCTCTCAGATTTTCTCCCAAAAATTACCAAATGTTTGTTATCTTAACGAAAGACCAAATCCAGAATGTTTTGCTCTAAAGTTGAGTTGTTTAGTTTTTATCGACCCCTAAAGTTGAAGGTGCGGCATCAAAAATTAAGCGGATTTTTGAGACATGGAAGTTGCCGTGAGCCAAAACTCTTACCAGGAACTGTTGAACTCCAATTTTCTTTTTGTATATGGAATATAGAAGGTTGAAACTTTACAAAATAAATGTCAAATTTGTGGTAAGTTGTTGCCGTAAGGTCAGTGAAGGTCCTCAAAACAAGGCATTTTTGACGTTTTTTAGCGTTTTTGAGGTCCAAAAACAGTTTGTACATTTCAGTTGGTACGGCAAAAGTGGTATCGTTTGAAAGACCAGTGTAAGCACTTTAAAATAATATATAAATAACCGAGGAAAGTTCAACGTGCTTTTAGTTGCGTAAGGCCGAAATATGAAAAATGTCATATTTTACCGATATTCAAACGGTCATCACTTCCTCTGCCAACAACATATTGGAATATTTTTTTTGCCAATGTCATACTCTATTCTTTGTCTTAACAGAACAGTTGAGTCCTTTGAGGCGAAATGTAAAAAAAATTTTTACAAAAAATTTATTTTTTCCTGTACATTTTTTGTAAAAATTTTTTTCACATTTCGCCTCAAAGGTCTCAACTGTTCTGTTAAGACAAAGAATAGAGTATGACATTGGCAAAAAAAATATTTCAATATGTTGTTGGCAGAGGAAGTTATAACCGTTTGAATATCGGTAAAATATGACATTTTTCATATTTCGGCCTTACGCAACTAAAAACACGTTGAACTTTCCTCGATTATTTATACATTATTTTAAAGTGCTTACACTGGTCTTTCAAACGACACTACTTTTGCCGTGTCAACTGAAATGTACAAGCTGTTTTTGGACCTCAAAAACGCTAAAAAACGTCAAAAATGCCTTGTTTTGAGGGCCTTCACTGACCTTACGGCAACAACTTATCACAAATTTAACATTCATTTTGTAAAGTTTCAACCTTTTATATTCCATATACAAAAACAAAATTGGAGTTCAACAGTTCCTGGTAAGAGTTTTGGCTCACGGCAACTTCCATGTCTTGAAAATCCGCTTAATTTTTGATGCCGCACCTTCATCTTTAGGGATCCATAAAAACTAAACAACTCAATTTTAGAGCAAAACATTCTGGATTTGGTCTTTCAATAAGATAATAAACATTTGGTAATTTTTGGGAGAAAATCTGAGAGGTCATGAATCACTTCATAATGCTAGGCGTGACAGTTTCTCAGATTCTTGCTCTTAATGGTGGCTGGGGGAAGTTAAAAATGTCGTGGTCACAAAGTCCTCCAAGTGAAACGATACCTCTGGGGGTGCCGGGCCAAGAGTTTACTCGGCACTTGGTCTGGTTCAAAAAGAACAGAGCGCTCTTCAGGGCGGTTAAACCACGAGTTGTGATTGGTACGGGGGACCCTGGAGTGTGTGAAATGTGAAGTCCATGGATGGAATAAACGAGCTGGTAGTGTATTGCTGCTGGTGTATTGCATTGATACGCCTATTTTACAGTAACCGAGCTTGAGCAGTGCCTCCTAAATACTAAATGCCTGCAACTAGCTGGTTTTTAGCACAGAGCAAAATTTCGTCCTTTATTCAAGATACACTGCCATCTAGCGGAGTTCTACGAGAAAGAGAAATTAGTGATTGGTTCATTTCTAAATTTAAATTCAAAAATCAACCAATCAAAATAAGGCCCCTATATATACGAGCCGGCGCATCAAGATTGAGTTTCACCACTTTGGATCCAGCTCGTGTTTGTGTGTTTGAGTGGTTGTCTTTTCTGGCCAGCAGTCGCGTTTTGGTAATTTTTCACTGCGAGCAATTATTAGCGGCACGTGGATTTGTCAAAGCTTAGCAATGTGCCAAAACTTTTTTCAGGTAACCCTGCTCCGCAACAATGAAAATTTGAAAGTAAAAGTTAAGGAATTGGATCCAAAGTGGTGAAACTTAATCTTGATGCGTCGGCCTGTCTATATAGCGGCTCTAAATCAAAAAAATTTAATTCGAATATTGTTTGGATCCATCGCCAAAATCTGCAAAATGCACTTGGTTCACGAAGCACTGCTATCTACCGGAGTTCTTAGAGAAATAAACGATTGGTTCACTTCTGAATTTAAATTTAAAAATGAACCAATCAAAAAATTACAACGGAATTATCGGATTGCCGCAAGGTGGCGCTTAAAGTGGAACCAACGACGACCATAGCAAAGCAGACGTACTAGGCATTTAGTATTTAGGAGGCGTTGGTATAATGAGAGCCAAATGGTGAACTCACGTCTCCGGGGCTGTATCGAGCACTTGCAGGCGGGGCAGGGCAGGGCGGACTCGTCCAAGTCGCAGCCTGGCTCGCACTTGACCGGAGAGCACTGGACGCCGCCTGAAACAAATCGGATGGTTACAAATCTCGCCAAAAGGGGTTGTTTTTGATAGAATTAGCGCTACTATCACCTGCTTACTTACCCCTTCATTGCTTTTCCTCCATCTAATAGAAGCTTAGGTGCACGTAACTAGATTGCCTGCTTTTGCCCGCTAGAGGGCGTGCCGATATGCAAATGAGAAACGTGCCTCGTCGTGATTGGCTGCTGCCTTCGGCACGTGTATGGGCGGGGCATCACTTGAGCATCGTTATGCAAATTACGTTGGTATATAAACGTGAGCTTTACTGGGAGACTTCACTTGAATTATCACTTGACTTACTTGCAACCTTGGTTGTTTGTTTCTTTCTTGTAGCGGGTCGCTACTTAGGTTTTCGCCGACCCGGCTCACCTACGATGAATCTTCCTTCTAGCTCCCCACTTCTACGTATGTAGGGGAAGACCGCCTATATTGGACCCCCTAAGAACTGGAGGCCTGTGTCGCACAATGTGAAGCAAAACAAAAATACAAAATAGGGCATCATAAGCTAAATTTAATCAGGAACCGCCCTAGGAGCTTATATTTTCTGAAAATATAGAAATTATTTTTTAAAAAATTATCTTACAAAAAGTTGCAAAAGTCCAATTTAGGAATATATGCGCCTATATTGAACCATGCGCTCCCTAAATTGGACCGTACCAGAAAATCATAGAATAATTTATAATTGAACTGTACAACTTTTTTCCAGGATTTGCAATAGAATTTCTTTTGCTTCGGTTTCATGTAGGCAGTGTTGATACACTCACCGATAGCATTTCATGCATTTAATCATGTTTTGCGCTTCATCTCTATGACAAATATTGCAATAACAATTGTTTTGTGCAGTTTCTTGCTTATTCTCGTGTGACTTTTTCTGTTCTATGCTTCTTTCATACGGCGTTAGAATGATTGCTGAGATAGCCTTCCTTTTTGTGTTCTATATTTTTTAGGTAAATTGATATGTGAGCCTGGCCTTTATAAAATCATAGTTGAAATTGACAATCATTTGATGAGAACTATCCGCTGATTATGCAGAGCTTGTACTAATTTAAGTCGTTCGTCTCGTTAAGTCGTAAGCTAGTTCTTGTACATGGTGTACAACAGTACAGCTTACACCGAACATGTAGCCTGCTCACTTTGAGTAGTTTTATCTGGACTACTTACATCGAACTCTGCTCCAGCCAAGTCAATGCCGCTAAACACATGTCAATTAACAGGCCAAACTCCTGTTCTTTAGAATCAACTCACAACATTTGCCATAGCCTTGATTAAGGTTTACCCATAAGAGTTACCAAACAGTTCTTCTGTTCGATATTGGGTAATGGATCTCATTGGATGTTCTCGCATCCATGTATCACACACTCGATTAAATTATGTAGACAGAGGCTGAAAAAAGATAACATCTTGCATGGTGTGCTTTAAGAGAAAGCATTATTACACTGCGATTCAAAAGTTTAGACAAAATGCGAATAGGTGAATAAAAAGAAAACTATTCAACGAAATGCTTTCAAATTTCTACTGCGGGTACACAGTATGGTCCCAAATACGTGTCTGGAGTTCTTATAACTATAACTGGAATCAAATTTTGGATATTACAGAAGATAGTTTTTTACATTGTTGCAAAAGTTTAGACAATAGTCAGATTTTATGCAAATATCCCTTGAAATGTGAATGGTGGAGGAAATGCGGGACTGTATTATTCATTTATAAAGTGCAGAGATTGCTGAACAAATAATCAAAATCTCAAAAGCTCTTTAGTTCTCGTGTAAAGAAGATGAGAAAGTTTTGAAGCCGAAATTTGAAAATGAACCTACTTTATTAATTTTTTGTCTTTTAAATCGGCTCTAGTATGGTAGTACACTGTTTTTTACTTTGTGGAGAGCAAATTCAGACATGCGCATCGATCAAAAAGTCCACGAAAAATGATATTTCTTAAGGATGAAGGAATTGAAAAAACGGCTCAGACTGACGATTTGCCCCTTAATCCTACAAAACTTCAACTTGGGTCAAAAACAGCACGTGACAGCATAAGTAGATGAACATCTGAATCGGAATGCATAAAAAAAACAAAGAATTGTGCCTGAGCCTTTTAGGACAGAGTGTCCCAAATAAGCCAGATTTTAATGTGAAAAGCAGCATATGTATCATCGTGACTAAAAATTGAATGGTACTTTCTTTGATAAAAATTATTAAAATTGGGATGGCCTAGATGGATTATAATTCTTTTCGCGGAACTTGAGAAATATCCAATGATCATATGCTGTGCTGCTTTTACCAATAAAATCTGGCTTATTTGGGACACTCTGTCCTAAAAGGCTCAGGCACAATTCTTTGTTTTTTCTATGCATTCCGATTCAGATGTTCATCTACTTATGCTGTCACGTGCTGTTTTTGACCCAAGTTGAAGTTTTGTCGGATTAAGGGGCGAATCGTCGGTCTGAGCCGTTTTTTCAATTCCTTCATCTTTAAGAAATATCATTTTTCTTGGACTTTTTGATCGATACGCATGTCTGAATTTGCTCTCCATAAAGTAAAAAACAATGTACTACCATACTAGAGCCGATTTAAAAGACAAAAAAATAATAAAGTAGGTTCATTTTCAAATTTCGGCTTCCAAACTTTCTCATCTTCTTTACACGAGAACTAAAGAGCTTTTGAGATTTTGATTATTTGTTCAGCAATCTCTGCACTTTATAAATGAATAATACAGTCCCGCATTTCCTCCACCAATCACATTTCAAGGGATATTTGCATAAAATCTGACTATTGTCTAAACTTTTGCAACAATGTAAAAAAACTATCTTCTGTAATATCCAAAATTTGATTCCAGTTATAGTTATAAGAACTCCAGACACGTATTTGGGACCATATTGTGTACTTGTAGTAGAAATTTGAAAGCATTTCGTTGAATAGTTTTCTTTTTATTCACATATTTGCATTTTGTCTAAACTTTTGAATCGCAGTGTATATCGCTCTCGTTAACCAAGTTTATTGTATCTATGCCCTTGGTTTAACGGTTTTGATGAAATATTGTATCAATTGTGATGAGTTATCGTTTGTGATTCAACCTTTTTTTAAACAAGCATATTGCTCACCAGCGGTTGCTTTTACGATAAGCAAATACATGGAACGTATTCTTTTGAAAATAAGCGCCACAGCCTGGCATAACACCGCCGGCCTACCAGCCGACCAATCCTGGTCCACCGCTGCTTTCTTGGGCCTGCCCAACCAGCTTTCCACTTTCCTCCCATCATCAACATTCTACCCTTCACTCAAGTCAGTTCTTTCGACATTCATCCACCGGAGATTACAGGCTTCAGGCCTAAGCGCTCCATAATCGAATCCATTGTCATGGGGAGGGAGGGGGTGTAGCAATTCTGTTGCACTCATGCAGTAAATAGCAAGTGTGTTTCTAACACGTTCACCACACATTACTGCTCAAAACTGGTGTTTACTTTTATACGTCGATATATTCTGGGGCTTTTGGGCAGTGAAAAGACTGGTTTCATCTACATTGAACATTTTAGTAGCATATTAATTGTTTCTTTTTAAAATCTTTTCGAGCAAATCGAAGAATTTCATTTTTTTTCCTTGGTAAACCAGCACAAATTTTATTTAAATTAATAGCTATATTTAACAACCTAAAAGTGCAAATGGAAAAAGAGAAAAAGAAATATTTCAAAAATTTGCAGCTTCTAGAAAATGTGCTTGATAAAAAAAATGAATATCGTGAATAGGTGTTAAAGTATGCTTAAAATAATCTTAACTACGTTATTAAATCAGATGAGTCACTTATTTAATGTTATAATTAATGAAAAGTCTTGCTTAAAATCATATTCTTAAATTGGACCACAGGTCCAATATAGGAAATTTTTTTCGGTCCAATAAAGGAAAACATGCCATTTTTTATTCTTCAGCTTATTTCTCTGTCAAAAATTATCACAACCGCGCATGTAAATACATAGATGTGATCCTTGTTAAACACAGATAATCATGCTATAACAGCAGTTTACCTCAGCTTACAATTTTTCGTACTATCTTACTAGGTACAAGACCGCAAAATAAGATTTTACACGTTTCCAACATAAATCATGCCGTAACTCACGCTACACAGTTCGAAGACTGGTGAAACTTCATATACATTGATTTTATTCCTAAAACTTTATGTATCTACCGTTAAAGTTTAGCATAAATCTCTGTACTAGATTTTAAGCCCGAGGTCCAATTTAAGCAGTGGTCCAATATAGGCGGTCTTCCCCTAATAGTATGCCTTGCCATTTTGTGCGTTATAGGCACGTAGATAGTTATTTTTAGGAGGTAGCTATATTTGAAGTTGAGGCTGTGTAGGAATGCCGAGATACCGGTGGTCAGTTAATCTTGTTTTTATATGTTTTTAATGTTATTGACAATAAATATAGTTTTGTTTGAAGAACTAGTCTGTATCCATATTTGGATGGAAAAAGCGAACACTCTGCAAATATAAATATTTAGACCGATGCCCCATACTTAAACCAGTCTGGGACATCAGTTTTTAATATGCTTTTATTAGTTTTACATGTGAGTTTGTTTGTATGTATGTAACTCTGAATAAAAGATGAAATTCACGTTCTTTACTGATATAACAGTAATATATTTGATACTATTATCAATACTAAAGGCTAAACTATATTACTGTATAACATTTTTTCGTGAGACCTCCGTTGAATCTGCGCACGCGCCAAGTCTCTTCTGACTTTCTGGAAATAGGGAGGGGGGAGGATGCAACGAGGAAGTAGCAAGCGAACAAAAACTGAAGGCATCAGAAAGTGTGATCCTTAACCTGTCTCCCTTTTTACAAATGGAAGCGTTCGAATCTGCCAGGCGCACAAAACGCAAACAGACAGTACATGTTGATGTATTACTAGGTGCATCTAAACTTATAATGCGACATGATTTAAAGCCTTATAGTTTGACTAACTCTAAAAGCGTATTTTTTTAGTTTTTTTAAACTATAATTTTCCTTATGATCTTTTATTCTTTAATTTCCTAAATTTGGCAGTTATTCCATTGGTTTGTGTTAAATCTCACTTTTTGGTTTACTTGGCGATAAAACGAATCAACAAATATTCTGGCAACCCCAAGTTTAAAAACTGGAAGAAGCGCAGCACCGGTTTCAGATTTGATTTGAATTTTAGAATACATTTGTCATATTTTGAGGGGATTCGCTTTTCCTGTACCCAACAAGAACCATTTATGCACTGATGCTACAGGTTCACAAAACACCTTTTAGGGTGAAACGTTGTATGGCGCCCGTCCACTTGGGTGCCACTTGGCATCCTGTGGGGGTACCACTGGTGATACAACGTTTTACCCTTTGTTACGTTTGTTATGTAATTAGTTCGTTAACAACTGATGTTAAAAATAACTTACATGTGTTTAGTTAGTTCCACAAATGCTAATAATTATATGAGACATTTTATTTTCAATCACATTGTTTTTCTTTCTTTTTACAACCAATGTTGCCACATATTATTAACTAAACTTTTTAAAACAAAGATAATAAAAATGTATATAGAGCTGCAACACCTTAAAAGTGTCGTGTGAAGCCTGTAGTTTTATCAGTGGTAAAAATAATTTTTTGATTTGTTTTGTGTGCGTGTGTGTTTATGAGTCTGTTAATAAATGTTTTGCAACTTTCTACAACGGTTTGTCTTTTTGTAAGTGAACTAAGATTTTGAATTACGAAGAACATATTGCAACGTGCAAAAATTGAGCTTCGAATTTACTTTCTCTTAGTTTGAACTCAAAATTAATGCAGTTACTTAATCTGTACGTTGACTTTCCTGCTGTGCTCCATTTTTGGCGAGAATTCGCTTAGTATAGCCAAGATTGGCAACATTTTCTGCCAATAGTCTTCGATAATGGATGGACGAACTCCTCATGTGGTTTGCAGTTCGTATTCCGTTGCATTTCTGAATGAATTGAGAAAAATCTTGAATGATATTCTTCTAGATTTTACCAGATTTTTTTAGATTCGTATTTAGAGGTTTAAAGCAAAACCCCATGGTTAGAACCCCGGTCGCCAAGTGTATGTCGCCAATTTGGCGGCATACCGCCAAGTTAGCCACAAATTTGACAAAATGTTTTTTTTCGAATTTGGGTAAGATTTGGCGCTATTGGCGATATTTTGCGAATCATCCACTGAATCATGTTGATCTCGGCAATATTTAGATGATAAATCATTGCAAAACAATTTTACTCTTTGATTCGTGACGAAATAGGGGTGTAAATGTGTGAATGGTTATTTTGCTCACTCTTAGGAATTATTTTAACACTAAAGGCATCTATTATGAAATTTAAACGTGAAAGGAAGTAGTGTGGTGTCCACAACAGATTTTTTTAGCCTCAAACTTCAGTGGTATAAGCATCGTTTTAATTACATGGAATTGATTTTTCCGACAAAACAACAAGTAACAACAAGAGCCTCTTACCGGCATTCTTGCAAAGGCAACTGGGGCAAGGTTTCGAATCGTAATCCACATCGCAGCCGGGGTCGCATTTGGGGGTTGTGCAAAACACGGTCTGGGTGGCTGTAAGAGAAGGACATGGGTCTGACTAACTATAAATATAAATTTTAATGAATCCAGGTCTTTAATCACATTCACTACATTGACAACCACATATTTATGTAATGGTACAAATATTCACTTAATTTTCAATGGTTTCTGTGAAAAATGTTGGCAAAATATAGTAAACATCATTTTACCTATAGTTTTTGCGCCGACTTCAAAACTTATGTTTAAACTAGCTGCGTGGCTCGGCGTTGCACGGGCTTTAATGTAGTGAAGGCAGTTTGAGAAAACTACTCGCTGCCAAGGCGGCTCGCCTTTAAAGTAGTGAGGAGAGTTTAAACAACCTACTCGCCACCAAGGCGGCTCGCCTTTAAAGTAGCGAGGAAAGTTTAAACAAACTACTCGCCACCAAGGCGGCTCGCCTTTAAAGTAATGTGAAAAGTTTAAACAGTCTACTCGCCGTCAAGGCGGTTGGCCTTTACAGTAATGAGGAAAGTTTCAACAAACTACTCCCCGCTAAAGCGGCTAGCTAAAAAGCTTTCCTGCATCAAATAAAGACGATGTCAAGTCGCGCATACTTAGCACTCTCCCTAAATAACAAATACAATTCCTCACCAAAAGCAATTATTTCCAAACCGCTTTCTTCCGGTAAAATTAATTGCAAAATTCTAAACGAAAAAGCTGTTGAAATATTTGGATCGCAGCCAAAAAAAGTCCCTTCTAAAAACAGCAATTGCAATTTTATTTAAAAGCACATTTTCAAAATGGTACCAGAGAAAAAATATAAGTCATTAATTAGGCAGGGATTAAAGTGAAACACCATTGCAATCGCTACTGGAAGTGAATTACATTATCATCAACTTAACTTGGCACTGACGTCACTACGGGTGGAGCCAATAAGAGCTCACAAGCAGTCAGTGATCTCCTCTTATTCGACAAGTAGGCTGTGACGTTTTATCTAGCTCGTTTTTCATAGGCAAACGTCACGATGATGTCAAGAAACGTTCTAATGTAATTCATTTCCAGTAGCGATTGTAATTTGCGATTGCCTGTTTCACTTGAATTCCTGCCTTAGAATAAAAACAATTGTTAGAACTTTGTTATAACACGTATTCAAAATGAGAACGGAAAAAAAACTTTAAAATTAAAAAGGTTCAATAATTTAATTAACGTTTTAATACAGAATAGCAACGGAAGGAAAAAAAGTCTTGGATTTTTAAATGGTTCAAAAGTTTAATTAACGTTTTAATTAATATCTCAGCTAATAGAAGTCGTAAAATTACACGGTTGGTCTTATTGTCTTCCTTAGAAAATTTCGAATCCAATGGTATTTCGTTTGACTCTCTACTCAAAGCGGTTTTTGAGGAGTTCAAGTGAAGACAGTTTAAGAAAACTACTCGCCGCCAAGGGGACTCGCCTTTAAAGTAGAAAAGTTTAAACAACCTACTCGCCGCCAAGGCGGCTCGCCTTTAAAGTAGCGAGGAAAGTTTCAACAAACTACTCGCCACCAAGGCATCTCGCTTCCAAAGTAATAAGGAAAATTTAAACAGTCTACTCGCCGTCAAGGCGACTCGTCTTTAAAACAGCAAGGAGAGTTTCAACAAACTACTCCCCTCTAAATCGGCTCGCCAAAAAGCTTTCCTGCATCAAAAAGTCAATCGAATTATTTTCACATGTTTCCTCAGAAATAAAGACAATGTCAAGTAGCGCATACTTAGCACTCTCCCTAAATAACAAATAAAATTCCTTACCAAAAAGAATTATTTCCAAACCGCTTTCTTCCTGTAACATTAATTGCAAAATTCTAAACGAAAACGCTCTTTTAATATTTGGATCGCAGCCAAAAAAAGTCCCTTCTAAAAACAGCAACTGCAATTTTATTTAAAAACACATTTTCAAAATAAAACCAGAAAAAAAAATATAAGTCATTAATTAGAATAAAAACAATTGTTAGAACTTTGTTGTAACACGTATTCAAAATGACAGCGGGAAAAATAACACTCTTTAATTTCAAAAAGTTCAATAATTTAATTAACGTTAAATTCAAAATGGCAACAGTAAGAAATAAATGTTTTGGAATTTTAAATAGTTCAATAGGGGTCTCAGTGGCCGAGCGGTCTAAGGCGTGTAGCCGATAACTCTGAGATGGTGGGTTCGACTCCCACCCTCGCTCCGGATGTACTTTCCTTCCTTTGTGATGTAAATCTTTCATACATTATATGTACAAGATATATGTAATAAAAAAAATCATGTGTAATGGAGGCAAGACACTAGTCCTCATCAAAACCTGGGTATATAGCCCCAAACAAAACGAAACGAAACTAAACGAAATAGTTCAATAATTTAACTAACGTTAAATTCAAAATGGTAACGGTAAGAAATAAATGTTTTGGAATTTTAAATAGTTCAATATTTTAATTAACGTTTTAATTAAAAATGGCAACGGTAAGAAATAAATGTCTTGGAATTTTAAATACTTCAATAATTTAATTAACGTTTTAATTCAAAATGGCAACGGAAAGAAATAAATGTCTTGGAATTTCATAAAGTGCAAAAGATTTAATTAACGTTTTAATTAATATCTCAGCTAAATAACCTCGTAGAATTACGCGGTTGGTCTTATTGTCTTTCTTAGAGAATTTCGAATCGAATGGTACTATATGTTTGATTCTCTACTCTCAGCGGTTTTTGAGGAGTTCAAGCTTCAGACGGACAGACAGAGAGACAGACAGACACGGCCAGATTTTAATAGTAGTAACTAGCTGAGTGGCCCGGGGTTGCACGGGCTTTAATGTAGTGAAGATAGTTTGAAAAAACCACTCGCCGCCAAGGCGACTCGCCTTTAAAGTAGTGAGGAAAGTTTAAGAAAAAAAGAAATAAACTCTCAACGGGGGGGGGGGGGTCTAAAATTTTAAACGATTGACACTAGAAATTAATCCTTGTTGTTCTCTGGCATTTATTTGTGTGCTGGTTCAATCAAAGTCATTTAAATATTAACAGCATTTCAACTAATTTATATTCTAAAGCAATACTAGTTTCTGGCGAAATACTATATACGTGGCCCGTTATCTGTTATCATAGAGCCCGTGGTTAGAAAAACTACATTTCTTTTGTAGCGAACTACAACTACAACTACTTTGTTATAAATGTAGTTAACTACAACTACAACTACTTTTTTTTTAATGTAGCGACTACAAACTACTTTTGAATTGTAGTCGCTACTTCGCTACTTCAAAAAAAAATAAATAATTAAAAAACATACACCGTTTGAGGATTGATCGAAAAAATTCGAAAAGTGGTTTACATTGATAAATTAACTCATTTGAATATGAAATAGAACTAGGAATTGTCTTTGAATTTATTGGTTACTTTTCCTTTTTGTTCCTTTTTTTTTTTGAATTTTGTCTTTTTTAGATTTTTTTACAATTTTTACGAATATTCGCCACAAGAAAGGATTCAAAAGTTGAAAGATTGAAAGAATTCCCCTTTAATTTTTTTTTTATTTCTTGCCAATGAATATTTAAGAACATGAAAATTATTTGTAGGAATATAATGATGTCGAATAAACCAATGACATCAAACAGATAGAATGTATTTCGTCAAAATGGTGTATCTAAGATCAGCTCATATTTTTATGGTTCTTACTTGTCATTGCGTCCGTTGCTGTACTCGCGCAAGATTTGTACCAGTCAGAGTCAATTAAACCTTGTTTTTTTCCTACGTTCTCTCTTTTTTTTTATTTTTTTTTTCATTTATTTATTTATTTTTTTTAATTTAAAAGTAGTTTCCAGGAATCGCTACAAACTAGTATTTTTTTGTATTGCGCTTCTCACTACTCTACTTTTTTTAAAAAGTAGTGCGCTACACTACAAACTACTAAAAAATGTAGCTACTGCAGTAGTTTCGCTACTTGTAGCGCACTACTTCCGACCACTGCATAGAGCCGCTATATAGACAGGCTGACGTAAGGCCCCTCTTTTGACGAGCCGACTCATCAAGATTAAGTTTTAACACTTTGGATCCAGCTCGTGTTTGAGTTGTTGTCTTTTCTGGCTAGTTATCGCGTTTTGGTAACTTTCCACATGCATTTACCAAAGCTTGGCGATGTCCCAAAACTTTGCTCTGGTAACTCTAGTCCAGCAACAATGAAAAATGAAAGTAAAAGTTAATAAGGTGGATCCAAAGTGATGAAACTTAAGTTTGATGCGTCGCTCTGTCCATATAGCGGCTCTAGGCTGACGCATCAAGATTAAGTTTCATCACTTTGGATCCAATTAATTTACTTTTACTTTCAATTTTTCATTGTTGTGGAGTAGGGTGACCAGGAAAAAATTTTGCCAAATTGCTGAAAGCTTTGCCAAGAAGGCGTGCCACCAATAGTTGCTCACAATGAAAAATTACCAAAACGCGATTACTGGCTACAAGAGACAATCACTCTCAGACACGCAAACACGCTCTGGATCCAAACTTAATCATGATGCGTCGGCTCGTCTATATAGGGGCCTTATGTTGTCAGTATTAGATAAAGATAAAAAGACAATAGAAATGAATTTCATTATGTAATCCAGAGAAGCCTTCATTCAAAATGGTCATTATTACTTCAAAAGTAATATTTTTTGAAAGTTTATCGAATTTCGAAGCTAGGCCAAATCAAACTTCCATATGGTACTAGCTGCCAGGGCAGCTAGATTAGCTTCCTTCGTCATGCTGATGCATAACCTCCCCGCCCCCAAACTTTTACCTCATTCTGATGTCGTATTATTTGATATAATTTAATGTTTCAAAGATTTCAAAACATACTATGCACGAGGCCCGCTTATGCCCCAAGCAGCTAGCTGCGTGGCCCGGCGTTTCAAGGGTGCTTCGCGCCTTTAAAGTAGTGAGGAAAATTTACAAAAAAAACTACTCGCCGCCTAGGCGGCTCGCTAACAGGCGCTGCGAGCCTTTACTTTTTTTCCTGCATCAAAAAATCATTCGAATCATAGAGATGTTGCAGGGCGCTTCGCGCCGTCAAAATAGTGAGGAAAGTTTCAGCAGGTTCTGCTCGCTCAAGGGAAAGAAGCAGACATAGATACTCAGTTTTTAATGTAAGTAGATGGGTTTTCAACTAATTTATACTTCAAAAAATTACACGTAGCTAGCGATAAAAACGGAACAGGACATCTCCGCATCAAATTTTATCGCCCTCTTTCCCGCATGGGACATCTCCGCCGCGACTCCTATTCTCCCTCTGCCTTGCACAGGACAAATCCGCCGCACCATTTCCAAGGGTGAGAAAGGGGTTACTGGTTAAAATTTTCAGTCTTGGCGACACACCTTCTTTTGGCGGCAAAGATCTAATCTAAAAAACGGAATTTATTCCCGGACTACTTAGAGGGAAATCGCAAAAAAGTCAAAAGAAAAAAAAAAAAAACACACACACACACACACACACACAATGCAGTGAAAATCAATTTAAACTTTGTCAAATGTTGCACTCAACCAGCTCAATCGGCGGATTTGTCCTGTCGTACAGAAATGGCGGGAAAACATCGACCCTCAAACATTGATGGTAAAAATATCGATGTTTTAGCAAAAACATCGATGTTTCCAAAACATCGACATCGATGTCGCAGCCCTTATACTTACCATCATCTAAGCATTTGCAGCTCGGGCAGGGCTTCGTGGAAAAGTCAACAGAGCATCCGGGATCGCATTTTGGAGGCGAACACATTATTCGAGGCACGTCTGCAAAGAAGCGAAGAGGTTAGAGTCGAGTTCGCGAACGTTTGCAGCATTCTGGTTAGAAGCAAGTTCGTATGTTTACAATACCGTGATTAGAAGCAAGTTAGAAAGTTTACAACACCGTGATTAGAAGCAAGTTCAGGTGTTTATAATATCCTAGTTAGAAGTAAGTTCAGGTGTTTACAATATTTTGGTTACAAGTTCACATGTTTACAATAGTTTGGTTAAAAGCAAATTTAGATGTTTACAATATCGCAATTAGAAGCAAATATACACAGTTACAATATTTTGGTTAGAAGCAAGTTTTGATGTTTATAATATTTTGGTTGGAAGCAAGTTCAGATGTTCGCAATATCTTAATTAGAAGCGAGTTCAGATGTTGACAATATCGTTATTAGAAGCCAGTTCAGATGTTTACAATACTGTAGGTAGTTAGGAATCAGCCTTACCTCCAGAACCACAGGAGCAACTGGGACACGGCTCCGTGGTGTAGTCGATGACACATTCCGGGTCGCATTTCGGAGGCGAACACATGATTCGAGGCACGTCTGCAAACAAATGAAGAGGTCACGTACAAAATTCAAATTTCACAACCTCCTTATAGTCTAAGACAATAAGCTAGCAACGTTTTCGAGTGACAATTTTTAGACGTCTGGCTCTTTAATAGATCTTTCCCTACGCTCTTCCATGCGGGCTGTCTGGCGGCGGAGAGGGGTTGAGTTTTTTACTGCTCATCACACTTGCACTGGAAAAAGTAGTGATTTTTTACTCATTTCGGGACAATGAAAATCCTTTACCTGTCGTAAGTATGTCATGTAACATATCAGTGGAAAGCTCTATTTCTTGCCTTCACAATAATTTCTATTCGACTATAATTAAACTCGTGTTAGTGAAAATTGCAACACCATGAAGGAATCGTCATATTTGAATGAAATTTAATACACAGCTGAGTAATAGTAGTACAAATAAATGATTAAACTTAGAAAGAGAGCCAACAAACAATAAAAAATTATTGAAATTAGTATTTTGTGTAGCCACCACGCGCTGCAATAAGTGCTGCTACGCGACGTGGCATGGAGTCAAACAAATACTTAATGTCTGCCTGATCAAGAGCATTCCATAATTTTTGTATGCGTACCCAAAGTTCGTCTGTAGAAGCAACAAGACGAGGATCACGAACGAGGCGCCGACCAACGAAATCCCGGACATGTTCAATCGATCCGGAGAATACGCTGGCCAGGGAAGAAGCTGTACCTGCAGCGATCCAAGGAAGGATTGGACAGTCCTAGCGACATGAGGGCGGACATTATTCTGCTGAAATACAGCTCCAGGCAAGCCTTGAAGGGAAGGGACAGCTTGGAGCTATAGAACTTCACTGATGTAACGGTTGCTGTTCAGGTTACCCACAATTCGTAACAATTGAGATCGTCCGTGATATGATATGGCACCCCAGACCATGACTCCAGGTGTTCGTCCACTGTGACGTTAGATAATGCACTCTGGAAGGTGGCGTTCACCGGCATAGCGCCGGACGCGAATGCGGCCATCATGGTACCACACATTAAAGCGGGATTCGTCAGAAAACACAACATACTGTCAATCAGCACGGCAGTCCTTATGCTGATTGGTCCATTGTAGCCGCAGGCGGCGATGGTTTAGCGTGAGGGGGATCCTGTATAAATAAGTCCTTGCACGCAATCCACGCTGCAGACGTCTACGAATTGATGAAGCGCACAAGTGAAACACCTGTAACAAACAACTGTTGACCACCATGCTGCTAGTTGTCGAAAAGAAGCTGTACGGTCCGTCAACACCATGCGGATCAGGTGTCTATCATCACGTGCTGGCGTCACATTTCGTGGTCCACTCCCGGATTTCCGAGTTGTCCGACACTCATCCGTCCACTGCTTACAAACACGCATCACTGGGCTGCTGTTACGCTGCACACGAGTGGCTACTTCACGATAAGACTATCCAGCTTCACGAAAGCCGATGATCCTCCCCCGTTCAAACTCCGTAAGTTGTTGAAGCCTCGCTCTTTGTCGCCGAAGAGGCATAAGCAACGTTTGAGCTAACGTCTATCACAAGCAGATAACTACCTATAACCGTACACGCCTTGCTGCAGCCGTCTATTTATTCGGATAAATCCGGCTTTCAGAGGGCGCTGCTCAGCGTACGCATGCGCTACAAATCTAAAATTCTAATCATTTGCATGTCATACCCTACTTTGCATTTGCTGAAAATTTCAGCCAATTCGCGCGAGTCCTTTATGGTGTTGCAATTTTCATAAACATGAGTTTAGAAAGAAACTACAGTCACACACTTACATGTTGCACTTTTTAAGTATTTTAACAGCTCTGTATTTCATACAATTTTTGAAGTAGAAATTTAAAAATTGGCAAGATTGTTTATCTTGTCATAAGCGTCCTTCACCACAATTTTTGTTAAAAGCGGAATGGGTGAGGTCAAAAACTTTTTTTCATGATTGATTGATTTGACGTGGAATTGCCTCAAAATGACTTAAAAATCTCTATTTTTTCCCATACGAGTAAAATGCGCAATCAAAATGCAACCACTGCGCCAGACACCCTGTATGCTGCTCAGAAGAGCTTAGGGAAAGACATACTAAAGGTCCAGCCGTATTAAAATGGTTGTTTTTTCGACGTTGCTAGCCCTTGGATTATTCGGTACATCATTTGGTCTCGTGTCAATTTTTACCCAGGTAGCACAAAAACGTTTAAACGTTTTTAATCGGTTGTTACAACGTTAATAACCATTTTACAACCTTTAAAAAACGAAGTGTGCTATTTGGGTACCCAATTGCGACAGAATTTTGAACTTAGTAACATCTTTCATTTTGATAAATTTAAAAATTTGAGTCATGTCCCCTCTGATTCTCCTTTGCTCAAGACTATATACATATTGACCCAGATAGCACAAAAAAGTTTTAACGTTTTATAAACGTTTTTAATCCGTTGTCACAACGTTAATAACGATTTTACAACCTTTAAAAAACGAAGTGTGCTACTTGGGGAGCGTTTAAGCCTGGAATCATAGTCTAAATTAGAAAATCTAGTATCGAACTTCAACAATGCCGTTAACATTTGAAGATTTCTAGAAAAACATTGCAAATAACATTATTTTCTCCGTAACGGACATATCTCGTAGGATACGTCCGTTCAAATCGAAAAAAAGAAACCTTCCTATAAATACTCTTTCCGGAATTCGTCAAAATTAAACTGTGTTAAATAGACGTCGTATAGAGTTCTTGTTCTTCATAAAATTCAAGCAACGAAAAAAGATCTGACGTATTTGTAGTCTTCGTAGGCCGTTTTGAGTAGCAATGGATGCTTTTCCTCAAAATTAAATCACCCTAACTGTGGATAGAGAAACGGCGTGCGAGATTAGAGTTCTGAGTTCGATCCCTGCTTCTGGAATCTCGCTCTTTTAAACTCACGTTTTTATTACCCTGAAATTTTACATTAAAATAGGATTTTACGGTAAATTTCCTCGCATTATGGATGCAAGTCGCATTCACTGTAAAATTTTTTTAACAGTGCGCTTAAAAAAATATAGGTTACAGAAGGCACTTTTGAAGATGAAACGTTATAGAACCAGCGGCACACCTCAGGAGTGACATTTGAATCCCTATGGAAAACTTGATGGTGCCATTTGGTGTCCTATGGCATCCTTGAGATGTCATGGGGGGGGCCATAGGGCACCAATTGAGTGCCACATGGAGCCAAATGGGGTGTCATAGGGACTCAAGTTCCGATCGAGGCCGTGGTAACCCAATCGGTAAGGCGTCGGACCCATGAGCGGAGGATCCCGGTTCGATCCCAGCTGATCAAAAATCCACCGTCGTTACTAATGGTGACTGGGCGACATTAAATTAGGGTCGTGGTCACAAAGTCCTCCCAGTGAAACGATACCTCTGGGGGTACTGGACCAGGGGTTTTGCCCTCGGCCTTCGAGAATCGGCCCTCGGTCTGAATTAAAAGAACAGCGCGCTCTTCAGGGACCAATCCCGGTTAAACCACGAGTTGTGGAAGGTAGGAGGTACCCTGGAGTGTGTGAAGTGGGGCTACAACGTTTCCCCTTTGAAAGTGCCTTGTGCATGCAACCTGTATTTTTTAACAGTGTTTAGTTGGGATCTTTCCTTACCTCCAGCACCACAGGAGCAGCTGGGACACGGCTTGGTGGAAAAGTCGATGTGGCATCCCGGATCGCATTTCGGAGGCGAACACATGATTCGAGGCACGTCTGAAACTGAGCGAAACGGAAAGAAGCTCAATTTTTTCCTATACTGGACAGAAACTTAACTTGACACTGAACGTCACTACGGGCGGAGCCAATAAGAGCTCACAAGCAGTTAGCGATCTCCTCTCATTCGCCAAGTAGACTGTGACGTTTTATCTAGCTCGTTTTTCATAGGCTAACGTCACGCTGACGTCACTATGTTTTTGTCAAAAAACCTTGCAGTATAGTATAGTGCATGCTCTAAAACAGTCGCGCACTGTTAAGAGAGAATGTGTCATTTATTGTTTTAAAATAAAAATCTATAACAAGTCCTAACAGCGCCATTTTAGACAGTTCTCGGTGACGTCCGAAGTAGGACAGAGCTGCGAGGAACGAGGGACCTCTGCCTGGAAAATTTTCGAAATGGACGTCTGAAAAAAAAAAGCTGTTTGTCGTTTCGCATTTTACCAATGCAGTGCCGCAGATACGAAAAAGGCACCCGGGACAAAAATAATGCAAAGCTGATTTTATTCCTAAATCGATTGAGAGTATCGACAGCAACAAATGTAGATATGACAGTAAAACATTTATAACTACAAATAGTAGTTTTCATAAAAAAAAAAAAAACCTTTCGATATTTATATTCGTTTCAATTTGGAAAGTAAATTAAAGCTGTTAACTGCAAAAATTTACCGAGAATTGAGTTAAGCGAAATATTTATCATCAATGGTTATTTACTAGTTAATTTATTTGTCAGGCTTGTAAATAGTTCTTTTTTTTATAAAAATTCCGTTGAAATACTTTTGAATTAAAAAAAAAGAGAGAAAAAAAAAAACCATTTATAAACTTTTAAAAAGAAAAATACATTCTGCGTATGATTTTACCTGAAGATCGGCAAGAGCAGCTGGGGCACGGTTGCGTAGAATAGTCGATGGTGCAGCCTGGGCCACATTTTGGGGGAGAGCACATTATTCTGGGTGGAGCTAAATAAATAAAAATAAACTCAGCACAAACGAGTGCTCAGAAACATTATTACTTCCTTTTACGTTGTAAAGGAAGTATTGTGATCGCGACCAATTTTTTCCTCAAATTTGGGTCTAAATTTTGATTTTGCTCACCCCTGAATGAATGTTGAGTCGTTTTTTCGACCTGTCAGCACGTGCATATGTACCTGCCAACATATAACCAGCCGAAAAATCATTTTCAACCACCCCCGAGTTAGTTACGACGCGTTTTCTCGTGACGTCTGTATGTACGTATGTATGTGCGTATATATGTATGTATGTGGTGCGTATGTATATATGTATGTCGCATAACTCAAAAAATATATGCCACAGAAGCTTCTAGTTTGGTATGTAGGCTCTGAGGGGGGTCTAGTTGTGCACCTTCCCTTGTGGTTGCATTCGAATGTTCCCAAGGGGGTGTTTTACCCCTTTTTGGGGGTAAATTAGTGTTAATTTCAATGCAGATGAATTGGCACGACCACTTGGCGATATATCGCTAAGCTTTTGGTTGCCAAGTACTTGACGCCAACTTGGTAACATATCGCCAAGTTGGCAACAAATTTGGCGATTTTTTTTTTTTTTTTGAATTTGGGTTTAATTTGGCGCTATTGGCGATACTTTGCGAAAAATCCACTGAATGATGTTAAAATCGACGATATTTAGAAAATGAATCATTTCAAAACATTTTTTTGCATTGTTTCGTGGCAAACTAGGGGTGCAAATGTTCGAATTGCTATCCTGCTCACTCCTAGCACTATTTTAACACTAAGGCATCTACAAAGAAATTTAGACGTAAAAGGGTACGCGTAAAGACGTAAAAGTAGTGTGGGACCCATACCAGATTTTTGTTCATTGTGATAGGTTCATGTATTTTATCAAATGTTACAACGATTGTCTATTCATTATCAGATACTAATTACGGGTTAGGTTCGAAAGGGTTGCTGAATGTTGTCAATCTTGGCGACATTTAAAAATTTATTGCTTAATTTGGCGGCAAAAAAAGTCGCCAAAAAAGATGCCAACTTGGCGATACCTCTTAAACTTCTCAACAATCCTGCAGACACAATGTTGAGAGATGAAAAGCAGGTAAAGACAACATGCAGGTGAAATAACAAGAACGACAATGATTTTGAATTTTCGCCAAATTTAGCAGGATTTTAACAAGTTAAGAAGAAAAGAACTATTTATAAAATTTTAACAATATATTAAGTTTTCATGAACGTTTCTTACTTCCTGGCTGGCAAGAGCAGCTGGGGCACGGCTTGGTGGAGTAGTCGATGGTGCAGCCTGGGTCGCACTTGGGGGGAGAGCACATTATTCTGGGCGGACCTAAACAAAAAAAAATTCAAAAATTAAACTAAAGTACTTAATGCTCGATTATTTATATGATTACGAGTCCATCGCAACTTCACACCTTCTTAAAGGACGGCTCCAATCTTAGTCTAAATACAATAAGTTTATTTACAAATATAAACTTATTCTTAAGTTAATTTGCAAATATAACAGAGTAGGTAACAATTGCCAATTATTCACCAATTTATCAAATATCGTTAATCACTGTTCACTAAACGGTACATTGGGCATTAAAATCCAAATACACTGCTCGACATTGAAAATGCAACACCAAGAAGGAGTGGTCAGAAATTCATGCAAATTTTATCGTAGACGCACGTCACTGAGTTATGCAAATGATATGAAATGCGCAGCTCTCCGACGCACGTGAAGTAAGATATAAGAGAATGAAGTTGAAAAGTGGGCTATGTTCATGTTGGTTTTTCTGCCAGACTAATTATCGGAGAAATTTGGTTTTTGTCTCGAAGGATACGTGTGATAGGAGGAAATGCCACGCCGTCCTCAACGAAGACACTCCCAGCATATAAACGACTTTACAAGGGGTATGGTGATCGGACTGAGAAGGGGAGGTTAGTCCATACGTCAAATTGCAACTGATACCCACATGGATGCAAGCACTGTGCATCGGCTGTGTCGGAGATGGTTGGAAAGAGGAAATGTAGCCACATTGAGGGGTGCAGGTGCAGCCAGAGTGACGTCAGACCGCTTGGATCGACGGATTCACCGACAAGCTGTGGCGGACTCGCAAGTCACTTGTACGTCGATTCTGCAGCACGTGCAAGATACCCTGGATGTTCCTGTGTCGACCAGAACCATTTCCCGTCGACTGGTTGCACGTGGCCTGCAATCACGGCTCCCGCTAAGAAGACTGCCATTGACCTCACAGCACAGACTCCAACGTTTGGAATGGTGCCGCACCAGACCGACGTGGATGGCAGAATGGCAAACCGTAGTGTTCTCAGATGAATCCCGCTTCTGTTTGTCGAGCGATAGTCATCGCATACGTGTGTGGCGTCGACGTGGAGAAAGATCGAATCCGGCAGTAACTGTGGAACGCCCCACAGCGCGACAACGTGGCATAATGGTTTGGGGCGCTATTGCATACAATTCCGTATCACCTCTAGTTCGTATTCGGGGTACTATGGCGGCCCAACGATATGTAGATAATGTACTGCGGCCGGTGGCAATCCCCTACCTTTAGGGTCTGCCAAATGCAATTTTTCAACAGGATAACGTCCGGCCTCACAGTGCTCGAATCAGCCAACATGCTCTACGAGGTATACAGATGCTTTCCTGGCCACCATACTCTCCTGATTTGTCACCAATCGAACATGTGTGGGACGTGATTGGACGCCGTTTGCAGAACCTGCCACTGCCTCGTTCAGAGGACGAACTGTGGCAAATGGTTAAAAGGGAATGGAGTGCCATGCCTCAGGACACCATCCGCAGACTTATTGACTCCATTCCTAGACGTGTTTCTTCGTGCATCGCTGTCCGCGGTGGTCCTACTTCTTACTGAGCCGACGCCGTCCTCGCTCTAAATGTTGCTTATTTATTTTGAAATAAATATCACTTATTGTTCCATGCTGTCTCTGTCTTCTTACCAAATTTCATCAATTTCTGACCACTTCTTCTTGGTGTTGCATTTTCAATGTCGAGCAGTGTACTTGAACACTTTGCATCGAAATCACAGCACAAAGACTTCATGAGCTAAAACAAGCTCTTTCCGGCACTCACGGCTGCCAAATCGAACTTGCACATCATCAGTATGCGGACTAATTTTGTACCAATTTTCATAATCGTACGTTGCGTAAATTTTCCCCAGGCGAGCGTTTGACCCGCGACTCAAGGCGTCATCAAACTTTGATTTCTCTTCTCTACTAATAATAAAGCTGAAGGTGGGTCTGTCTTTCTTTCTTTCTTTCTGTCTGTTACGCGAGTAGCGCCAATACCGTTCGGTCGATTTTCATGCCACTTGGCACAAAATTAGTTTGTAGCATGTAGTTTTGCACCTCGAAGCGATTTTTCGAAAATTCCATTTCGTTCTTTTTCTATTCGAATTCTTAGCGGAAATTCGATAAAATAGGGAAGAAATATTTCATACACATTTTCAAGTCTTATGTCATTTGAAAGCTTGAAATTTTCTGCACAAAATGAAGTTTTTTCGAAGTTTCTACGATCATCAGGAGAGCTGTAACAATTGTTTTTAGAATCCCGGAATTCAAGGCTTATCTTCAGTAAAGCAAGCCAAATGATTCTAAAATGGTTAATGAAATGAATTATTTTATCAACGGAAATCAACTTTTAATGTTGTTACCATGGTTACGTTTTTATTTCGTTTATTTGTTTCGTTCTTTTTCCATTAATAATTTTAAAAATGTATTTGTTTTTGTAGCAATCCAAACTCCAAGCCTTATTAAAATTAGTCAAATGAAATATAATAAAAGCGTGATAAGATGGCACCTGTCAATCAAATGAGAAATCGAGTCCTTTCTTTAAAAAAAGTAGAGAAGGAAGAAACTGACGCGTACCATTTTTGTGAGTTTAGAGATATTTTGGCGAGCTGACGAGTTGTGTAGAAGAGGGAAACATTGTTTAACCAAATGAGGTCAAAAAAGAAACAACATGATAGTAAACCATTCTAAATTTATCGTCTGGCAAAACATATTTTATTTCCTTTTTTTTTTATTTCAATATAAATTGCAGTAAATGGCTTGAGTGAATGAGTTTGGCTTTTAATTTATCATATGCTGGTTGATTTTGTCGATGTTTATTGTTTTTACTATCATGGTGAAGAATAATGCACGAAATTTCTAATATTTTGTTTTTGAAGTTAGGTAAGAAAACTTTCTTCTTCTTTTAAACTTTGGTAAGATTTCTGTGAGCAGCAAAATTGTTCTTATTTTCTCTTTTGGCTTATTTTTGTGCACCTCCCCTTGGGGTTGCATTCGAATTCCCCAAAGGGGGTTTTTACCCCTTTTATGGGGTAAATCAGTGTTAATTTCAATGCAGACAAAAGTGATATGAATTGGCGCGACCACTTGGCGAAATATAGCCAAGCTTTTAGTCGCTAAGTGTTTGACGCCAATTTGGCGACATTTCGCCAAGTTGGCGGCAAATGTGGCGAAAAAATTTATTTTTTTATTTTGGTTCAGTTTGGCGCTATTGGCGATATTTTGCGAAAAATCCACTGAATGATGTTAAAATCGGCGATATTTAGGAGATCAATTATTGTAAAACCTTTTTTTTGGCATTGTTTTGTGGCAAACTAGGGATATAAATGTTTGAATTGTTATCTTGCTCACTCCAAGCACTATTTTAGCATTTAAGGCATCTACTAAGAAATTTACACGTAAAAGGAAGTAGCGTGGGATCCATGCCCAATTTTTATATCATTCTTTGAAAGAATTATAGTTGAATTATAACTAAAATAGAGTTTTTTTTTGCTATATCAATTTTTTACAAATGAATTTTTAAGTTTATGCCACGGGCAAAGCCGTGCGGGTACCGCTAGTTATATATATAGATGTTCGAAATGACGCTAAGCTTGGCGACGATTTAGTGATTTCTTGCCAAAATAGGACGGAAAGTCAATTAACACGTGAAGTTACAGCAAAACTACGATAATTTTAAGTGAAGATTCGCGGAATCAGCACTAAATTCAGCACAAACTAAGAATAAAACAACATAAAAATAACCACTACTTATAAAATCTGTAACTAGAAAGATATTTCAGTAAACGAAGGTCAAAATTAGAGTGAAAAAAACAAAAACCTGCAGTTTTAAAAATTGGCACACTGGTAGAGGAAGGCCTCCTGATGAACATACTAAAAGGCACCGGTTGTGAGGGGTGAGCTCGCAGCTCCACCTGGTATTTTATGGGTGTATTTTCAGTTTTCGTCTTATATCTCAAAAACTATTTACTTGAGAGAAAAAATGTTAATGAATTAAAGAACAAAAAATTATCTTTAAAACGCTTTTTTACTTCCTTTTACGTATTAAATTAAGTATTGTGATCGCGACAAAAAAATCACTCAAATTTGAGTCTAAATTTTGATTTTGCTCACCCCCGAATGAATGTTCAGTAGTTTTTTCGACCTGTCAGCACGTGCATATGTACCTACCAACATATAAGTAGCCGAAAAATCCTTTTCAACCACCCCCGAGTTAATCACGACGAGTTTTCTCGTGACGTCTGTATGTACATATGTGCGGATGTATGTCGCATAACTCAAAAACTATACGCCGTAGAAGCTTCTAGCTTGATATGTAGGCTCTGAGGATGGTTTAGTTGTGCACCTCCCTTTGTGGTTGCATTTGAATGTTCCCAAGGGGGTGTTTTACCCCTTTTTTGGGGTAAATCAATGTTAATTTCAATGCAGACCCAAGTGATATGAATTGGCGCGATCACTTGGCGAAATGTCGCCAAGCTTTTGGTCGCCAAGTGTTTGACGCCAACTTGGCGACATATCACCAAGTTGGCGACAAATTTGGCGAAAAAATTATTTTTTGAATTTGGGTTCAACTTGGCGCTATTGGCGATATTTTGCGAAAAATTCACTGAATGATATTAAAATCAGCAATATTTAGAAAATTAACCATTGTAAAATATTTTTTGCATTGTTTCGTGGCAGATTAGGGGAGTAAATATTTGAATTGTTACCTTGCTCACTCCAACCAATTTTTTTAACACTTAAGGCAACTACTAAGAAATTTACACGCAAAAGGAAGTAGTTTGGGGTCCATACCAGATTTTTTTGACTTGAAGTAGTACAGGTCATTAAGGCGATTTGATTTCTTGAAACGGGAAGGCAGGTTGGGGAGGGAGGAGGCGAGGAATGAAGGAAGGCAAAAATATGTGCAAGTGCACTTTTCACTATTTTTCCCTCTAGCATAGTTCAGCAATTGAATTCCCAAAATAAGGGTGGAAAAATAATAATATAGTTTTAAAAATTGGCACACACGTGCAAAAAGGGCTCCCGATGAACGTACTAAAAGTCCTCGGAGGTAGGGGTTGAGCTCGCCGGGCCACCAGGGATTTAGGGTGAGTTTTTTCAGTTTTCGTCTTATATCCCAAAAACTATGCATTCGCCAGCAAAATCATCCGTAATCATCATCGTAGTATCGATGGTGTTCGAAAAAAAAAATATTTTTTACATTTTAGAGTATTTGCCGAATGAAGTTATGCAGTAGCTTCATTTTTTTTTTTTTTTTTCAAAAATGTTTTTATCGGGACTATAGCTACGAGTATAAGAAGTACGGAATAGTTTCAGTTATGCATATAAATTTCCAAGACCGTTTTTACCTCCAGTCTCGCAAGAACAACTAGGACAAGGCTCAGTGGAATAGTCGATAGTGCAGCCTGGGTCGCATTTGGGAGGAGAGCACATTATTCTGGGTGGACCTAAATAAAAAAAACAAATTCGTTTTAAATAAACAATGGAAAAAATATTAGTTTTGTCAACATATTGTAACTAATTTTGCAGAATTTCGCTTTTAATTTGTCATAATCTTGCTAAGTTTGGCGTTACTTCCATGAATTTCACTCAAAATTATCGTTGCTCTTATAATTTTAACTGGTCTGGGCACAAGGCAGTCAAGACGAGACTAATCTAAAAACTATTAAAATCCGCTTCGTAACATCTACAAATGTCAAGTAAGTTCTCATATTTTACATGTGGGTGTTTCATATATTCATTCAAAGTTACAGGGGGCGTCTATTCTGTATGAGGTGCTAATTACAGGTTAGGTTCAAAATGTCGCCAAGCTTGGCTTTCTTGAACCTAACCTGTAATAAGTTCGCCAATCTTGGTGACATTTTGCAATTTTTCGCTTAATTTGGGGACAAAAAAAGTCGCCAAAAAGAATGCCAACTTGGCGATAGCTCTTAAACTTCTCACCAATGACGCAGACACAATGTTAAGCAGGTAAAGACAACGTGCAGGTAAAACTACACGAATGACGATAATTTTTTGTTTCCGCCAAATTTAGTAGGATTTTGACAAATTAAGAAGAAAAGAACTATTTACAAAACTTGTAACAATACTTTCAGTTTTCACGAACGTTTCTTACTTCCTGGCTGGCAAGAACAGCTGGGGCACGGCTCGGTTGAGTAGTCGATGGTGCAGCCTGGGTCACATTTTGGGGGAGAACACATGGCTCTAAAATGAGCTAAATAAAGGGGGCGTGGATAAATTAAAAATTGTAACTGAATGATCAAAAATGTTTACAAATTTTGAGAAACACTTCATTACCTTCTGGCTGACAGGAGCAACTGGGGCACGGCTTGGTTGAGTAATCGATGGTGCAGCCTGGGTCACATTTTGGGGGAGAACACATGGCTCTAAAATGAGCTAAATAAAGGGGGCGTGGATAAATTAAAAATTGTAACTGAATGATCAAAAATGTTTACAAATTTTGAGAAACACTTCATTACCTTCTGGCTGACAGGAGCAACTGGGGCACGGCTTGGTTGAGTAATCGATGGTGCAGCCTGGGTCACATTTGGGGGGAGAGCACATTATTCTAGGTGGAGCTAAATAGGCAAAAATGATAAGAAAAATCAGTAACCAAATGCTCAAAAACGTGTGTTAAATAATTTACTATTTTCGTACACGTTTTCAAGACCTTTTAATGAAATAAAACGTCGTATATTGAATTCGTTCGTCTTTTTTTTTTTTTTTCAACAATTTTTAACTTGACTTTTTTTTTCGAAAATACACTGCTGGCCACCCAAATTGCAATACCAAGAAAGACGAAAGATATCACAACAAAAGTTGCTTCATAGATAACATGTTGGCCAAGTATCAAATGATTAAATTCATAAACTTCTGTGAAGTGTCGTTCCTGCTAAAATCAGTAGTCAGAGTTGCCGCCATTGTTGCAGATCACCGCTGCCACACGCCTCGGAATTGGTTCAAAGAGACTTTGGATGTGTTCTTGGGGTACAGCAGACTAAGCAGCTTCCATATGTTGCCAAAGATGATCCGTTGTAGCAGCTGGGGATGTAATCTAGGTGAATCGCTGAGCAACCTTGAACCACATGCTTTTTTTCGGCGAAAGATCCGGAGAGTGAAACAAATTAATCTGTCGATTGATGAAGAACCCTTGGACAATGCGTGCCGCGTGTGGTCTTGCATTATCCTGTTGAAATATGGCCTGTGGGTAAGCCCGAAGGTAAGGAAGGGCAACTGGCTCCAACACCTGGGAGATATAGAACTGGCTGTTTCGGCAATGCATACTAGAGGAATGCGAGACCAGTGTGGTGCAGCTGTTTAGCATCGTCTATCTACGGTGTCTCCAGACGTGAATCCGACCATCGTGGTGTTGAAGACAGAAGCGTGATTCGTAGGTAAAGACAATCGGTAGACCGATTTTCCTGAAAGATAACTCTCAATCTCGGTAGGATACTATCTTTCCTCTGTCGAACTCGGGTACTTGATTAAAAGATGATCGCTGTTTTCTACTATGAGGCATTAATAATCGTTTTTTTTTTTTTTTTGAAAAAACACAAGAAAAACACAATTGACAAACTTGAAATCGACCAAATCTCCAAGATTTGAATACGTTCTAAGGTGGCGCCAACAGTGTACCTAATCATATTTACTGTCTCGCGACAATTTTAACACGTTGTTGCCTCATAATAAATAGATAATTTAAATTATAAAACTTTAAGGCCAACACGTGTACATAGAGTGAAGTATATTTCATACCTTCTGGCTGACAAGAGCAGCTGGGGCACGGTTGCGTAGAATAGTCGATGGTGCAGCCTGGGTCGCATTTCGGAGGAGAGCACATTATTCTGGGCGGATCTAAATATGTAAAAATGATATGAATGAAAAATCAGCAATCGAATGATCAAAAACGTGTACATGGATTTTCAGAAATATTTCTTACTTCCTAGCTGACAAGAGCAACTAGGGCATGGCTTGGTGGAATAGTCGATGGTGCAGCCTGAGTCGCATTTGGGGGGAGAGCACATTATTCTAGGTGGACCTAGAAAGATAAGCAAATTATTAAGACAAAATAATTATAATAATAATAATTGTGTGTCATACAGGACACGCACTAGAAGTGAAACCATCGTATTTTAGGGTGATAGTTTAAATATTCATAATTCATTTTCGAACAGCACAATGTTACAAATAGTGATTATTTTTATGCTGTTTTATTCTTAATTTGTTAAATCTACTGAAAAATTCCATGAATTTTCTTTTAAAATTACTATCGTAGTTCTGTTGTAACTATACCTGTAAGTTGCTTATCCTGCTTTACACCCTATTTGGCGAGGAATCACTAGGCGTCACCATGCTTGGCGACATTTCTAACTCGGCTCATAGATTGTTATTTTTTTTTTTTTTATGATTAATGGATGGACCCCTACAACATTTGGAAGTGTACATGGTGATGGTCCCTAAAGAAAGTTCTTGAATGGGGAAACTTAGTTGAGTCTCGTCTTTTACGTAAAATTGAGTGAACTGTAATCATTGATATTTGCTTTAACTTCTTTCTTGTTAAGCAATTGTTTGTTGGTAAATATTTTTAAATAACTATTGTGTTTTTGTCAAGATTTCATTTCATTTCACCCTCCAGGGTCCCCCGTACCTACCAGCTTAGTGGTTTAACCGGGATAGGGCCCTGAAGAGCGCTCTGTTCTTAATTTTGAACCAGAACCTAGGGTCGAGCAAACCATAGGTCCTAGCACCCCCAGAGGTATCGTTTCACTTGGAGGACTTTGTGACCACGACATTTTTAACGCCTCCCAACCACCATTAATCAAGACGGTGGACCTTTGAACGGCTGGGATCGAACCCGGGTCCTTTCGGACACGAGTTCGATGCCTTACCGATCGGGCCACCACGGCCCCCTGTCAAGATTTTAATCGTCACTTGAGAAGGTTTGCGAAGGTGTTACGAACTCGTAACCACAGATTATATACACTGTTAAAACTACAGGTTGCACAAGGCATCTTTAAGGGTGAAATGTTGTAGCACCAGCGGCACCCCTGAAGGGTGCCACTTGACTCCCTATGGCATCCTTGAAGGCGCCATTGGGCTCCATGTGGTACCGTATCTGTGACCAATGACACACCTCAAGGGTGTCATTGGGAGCCAAATGGCACCTTCAAGGATGCCATAGGGAGTCAAGTGCCCTTCAGGGGTGCCGCTGGTGCTACAACATTTCACCCTTAAAGGTGCCTTGAGCAACCTCAAGGTATATAGAAAGATATAGATCCTCCAAGGTATATAGATCCTCTCTATATACCTTGGAGCAACCTGTAGTTTTAAGAGTGCCAGGGCCCGATTAAGATATCACGGAGCCCTAGGCCAAATACTTTTTTGGGGCCCCCTGTACTGAGACTTTACAATTTTAGGCATAGGATAAAACACATTTAGGCATTGACTACAGCAATTTTAGCCATTTGGGGGCCCCTAGGCCGCGGTCTAGTTGGCCTATTCAGTAATCAGGCCCTGAGATTACATGCTCCGTTATAGCAACGCCTCCGCAAATACTAAACGCCGACCACACATTTTCCCTCAGTCAACTGTTTGGAAGAGAGGGGCCTGTAGCCATATGCGATGGATATAAACATATCAGATGACATTTCTGATTGGTTAGTTTCTGAATTTGAATTCAGAAATCAACCAATCGTTTATTTCTCTGCTATTTTCTTTGTTTTGAAGAACTTCGATAGATGGTAGCGCGTCCAGAGCTTTGGGCTCGCTTTTGCTCTATGCTAAAATCCACAAAGCGATATGCGTGAAGGATTGAGGAGACATTGAGTCGATACACCAGCTTTTAAATTCAAAGCATGTTTGAGAAGTTAAGTCTTTTTGGGGTTGAGTGGTTGTCTTTTCTGGCGAGTGATCGCGTTTTGGTCGTTTTTCACTGGGAACAATTAGTAGCGGCACGTGAATTTGGCGAAACTTGGCAATTTTCCGAAACCTTGCTCCGGTAACCCGAGCACCGCAACAATGAAAAAGTGAAAGTAAAAGTAAATGAATTGAATTGGAAGTGGTCAAACTAAAGGTGAATTTTGAGTACAAACTAATACAATAAACACGAAATTTCACAGGATTATAACAAACTAAGAATAAAAGAACATAAAAATAACCATGGGCGTAGCCAGGAGGGGGGGAACTGCCCCTCCCGAGATTAGTGCCAGGGGTACCCCGATGGGAGGTTATAGTGACTTACGAAAAATATATCCTGTTAGCCATTTTTTCTTCTTTGATATATTTCCTCATTACATGTTGGTACACATGTCCAAGTTCATATTTTATTAGTCGGTAGGCACTTTTACGTTGCACTTGAAACGGAATAAACGAATAAAGCATAAAGAAAACATGTAATCTAACTTCAAAAGTAACTGAATGAAAAATATTTGCCCTAAATATGCAATGTGTTAAAATAAAGTCCGACGATTCAGCAAGAAAAGGATGAGTTTTGTACAGAGTCAAATCACAAGAGCAGCACTTTTCTTTGACTTGGCAGAATTTTGACTTTTTGGGAGGTCACAGTGACCTCCGAGAACTGGGGTGAATGGAGTGCAATGACATTAGAGTATTCTTTGGATGATTGGAAACTTTTTGGAGATCACAGTGACCTTCCTTGACCTCCCATTGGGATTCCCCTGCTTGCCCCTCCCTAGCGTGAGTCCTGGCAACGCCCTTGAAAATAACTACTATCTTCAAAATTTGCAGCAGTATTTCATACCATCTGGACGACAGAAGCAACTGGGACACGGCTCAGTCGAGTAGTCGATGGTGCAGCCTGGGTCGCATTTGGGCAGGGAACACATTATTCCGGGAGGCGCTAAACGAAAACAAAAAGGGTGTCACAAGAATCGTCGAATCTTGGAAAGGTTACAGAACTTTAACCCCTTCCCACTCGCTCCCGTCAAAATCCGGGCCGAGTTTCCGCCCTCGATTTCTAGCTCCCGTGACATTTTCGGGCTGAAGTGTTGACGTAGTAATGCAACAATAAGAATAAAACTTGTTCATTTTTTTGTCCGAAAATATTTCACTTCTCATTTTACATAATAATAGATAGCAGCAGCAGGATTTTATGTTTTTATACTGTTTTTTCAATGTTTAAAACACATACATATACAATGAACTCTCAATTATGCGCCGACCCTAGGGACCAACAGAAAGAGGTGCATAAGTGAGAGAGACGTATAAGTGAACGAGCCTATTCAAAGGACTAAAACGCAACATAGGTTCTAATGAGAGAATGAATAAAAATATTACTATAGACAAGGGACCTATTACTACGGTTTGGCAGTGACTGTAACGTAACTACAATGATAAAGAGAAAATAAAAATTTTGGTATGCCTAATTTGAAACTGTTCTCCTTAAAACGATCCATAATAGGTAATTGTCCCTCTCCGAACTCTAGGTCATGAGAAAAAAATGCTTTCCTTGAGCAATAAAGGCGAAATATTAAAGAAGAAAGTGAAAAAAAATGCTCATTTTTGAAGAAAATATTGTTTTTTTACAATTTTACGGAAAATTCGGCGCATAAGTGAAATATTTATCTTTAGAGTGACGCATACACGAATCATATTATCATTATTTTGGTATGGAATGTGCTGGGACCATTCCAAACCGTCATATAAGTGAAAAAGGCGCATAAATGAGGCGGTTTATAAGTGAGAGCTCACTGTATATATTTTTATTTTTTTTGCTTGCTGGAAAACCAACATTAACCCATTAATGCCTAGCGTCCCTTTTTAGGGACGGTCCAAAAAAGGGTCTGAATTTCTCCAAAATGAACATTTCAACCAAATAATAGCGTTCAATGAGTACCTTTGTATTGTTTCAATTCATTATTAACAGATTGCAGCACATAACCATTGTAAAATGTGTACTGTAGCAGTTTTAATATGATATTTATCAAAAATGACATCGTTCACAATCTCAAGAAAAAAAGTTTTCATAGTTATTCCCAGCTTCCCAGTTTATGTTCATTGCTGATTTTATTTCTTCTTATAAAAACGTCTTTTTGAATATTACATCGTATGCAGAAAAAAATTTTAGTAAAAAAAGTATGTACTCTCTGGGGTCTTTCGTCACTTTTAAGGGACAATTTTTCTTTCCTTAATAAAAAAAAATTATTTTTTACATAATATTTGTTATATTTTTTTCTTGTCCATTAAACACTGTAACCAGTATACAAAATATCTTTGGGAAAAAAATGTCAGGCATTAATGGGTTAAGTCATAGTTACCTTGAACTAGCAGTACCCGCACGGCGATGCCCGTGCAAAAAATGTAAAGAAAGTCAACTGAATAAATTTAAATTCACTCCACCCTCTTAAGTAAAATTATTATATTCTTTAATTCAAATGTGCACCACGACCTTTTAAAATATATTGATGACACTTTTAATGCCATTTCAGTTTGTAGTGTTCAATGCGAGGATTATTTTAGTTTTAAAGACTTTTTTCTTCTTTTCGTGTGTGTGTGACGAACTTATTTATTTTTAGCGAAATTTTTACGTTTCAATGGAACTTTTGACACAACTGTAGAGCCAAGATTTTCGAAAACTCTCAATGACCACAGCAATATTGCCCTTGAAATTTAATATCTCCCCAAAAACAACAGTGTTGTAAAAAAATCCCCCGCCAAGAAAACCTTAAATACTCAGCCTTAAAAAGTTATGATATCGAGTTTTCCCGCCAAGTTTGTGCCAAACTACAACTAACCTGTATGTATAGTTCTTTTAAATTGTTTTCAGTTTTGCCAGGCGGGAAGCTTTGTCTTGTGAGGTGGTTGCTTAATGAGTAAAAACTTCCCGCCTGGCAGGACTGAAAACAATTTAAAAGAACTATACATACAGGTTAGTTGTAGTTTGGCACAAACTTGGCGGGAAAACTCGATATCATAACTTTTTAAGGCTGAGTATTTAAGGTTTTCTTGGCGGGGGATTTTTTTACAACACTGTTGTTTTTGGGGAGATATCACATGTTTTTGCATTAATATTATTTCTTTGCCTGTTTTTTTTTCTCTTCAAAATTTACTTTGCATGTGTTTTTTTCCCTTCAACATTTTTCTTGGCGGTCCGACATCTGTGGTTTTCTTGGCGGCATGCATTTGGTGCAAAAGTTCAAGGATCTTCTTCAGTCTGGGATAAATTTGAAATCAATCACAATGTACCACCCGAACCGACGCAAAACAAAGCTAGTTGCTAACAATACTACGATTAAATTAAAAGTTAAAAAAAAAAACCCCAACCCTTACTGCCGATCTCATATTAAAATGAACTAAATTGAAGATCCCATTTAACATTCGAGCGTTCGCGCTGGGTCTTTTCGACCCAGGCGCAAGGATAAACACTCGCTGCTCTACTTCTATTTGAAAGAAATGGATCAGGTCCACTGTAGCTGCATTCAAAGTCGACCCCTTGAACTTGGATATACTTTTGAGATCCTTGATTAATATTTGTCAAAATCATGATTTACTACTGAATTATTCATTAAATATTGTTAAAATGCTCTTAAAATGTAATATGGGTCACTCTGACCCAGCGCGCGCTCTCGTGTATCGGTATGTTGCGCGCTTTCCGGAAGGTTAAAAGCCCTATGCAATAAAATCAATTACAAATATTTTATTTGTTAACAAATAGAAACTGGCAACAGATAAAATTATAAATCATTGAGTTTTCTTTCCTCGTGGCCCAACAATGAAAACATAAACGCTCAGATGTTGAACAGAGCTGGTAGATAGAAATCGGACCAATTTTAAGCATTAATAACTCCGGGGTGCGATGACCCCGGGGGGTAAATTTTGGGAAAATGTCCTCAATGTCTCATCGAGAATATTCATACCAAAAATCAACACTAAAGACCCCCGGGGAGAAAAGATACGGAAAATAAAAGCGAGGGGAGGGGGTGGGGGGGTCGAAAAACCCCCTATGCCGAGCTTTGGGACAAAATAAATGTGGGTGCAAAAGCAGAGCTCAATCCGAGTTACCGTTTAGTCTGGACCCCTGTCAAACAATTTTTAAAAAGTGCGAAAAATAGCGATTTTATAACATATATCACCCCTCCCCCTGAGGGTCCTGGATGTTTTGCTTTAGTATGTGCCGTCAGGGGCCGCTGGAGATTGAGTATACCAAAAATGAACTCTAAGGATCTTTATGGGGCTGAGATACAGAGGGGTGAAAACCCCGGTTTGGTTACTCGCGTAAACAGTCCTAGTCGCTCTTTTACATTTTTATTGGCGACGGAAATTTCTTGGCGGCTTGTATTTGGTTTTCTTGGCGGGGCGGGACGCTCCCGCGTCCCGTGATAATTCACCGATTTAACCGTAATTTCAATGTAAAATTGGTCGCCAAATCTAAATTTATTAACATAGGGAACCGATTGTATCAGGTAGATCAGCCACAGCCATTCTTCCATGATTTTAATGTGAACATTAAAAGGAAAGAAATATAATGTCTTTCGTACCATCTCTTTGAAGTGATTACAATCTAACAGTGACCCTCAAATAATCAAGATTTCACTGGCCGGGAACCTCCTCTGAAGAAAAATTATTATATCCTTTAGTTCAAATGCGCTCCACAACCTTTTAAATTCCACTTAAAGTCATGTTAAAGTTTAAATCAATTCGCCAAATAAATATAAGAGACAGAAAGTTAAGTAAGTAACAGGAGATATTAATTAATCAAATTGAATAAATTTTCAAGGCTTAAATCTATACGCAAATTTAAACCACAAAGTAACTTCAGGGACAAAAGAGCAGCTGATCAGGAAAATGGCTCTAGTGTTTCAGTTCTGCGTAGAGTTAGGCCTTGAAAATTGACTAAATTTGATTAATTAATATCTCCTGTCCTAATTAACGGACAGAAACGTGCTAAAACTTTTCTTTTTCAGAAAAAAAAACCCTTTCCAACGATATATAATGTTTTGGGGTGGGGTGAGGTTTTCCCCCCTCAATTATGGCGGATACACCAAAAATGAGACTAATTAATTAATTTAAAAATAACTAATTCGAAATTAAAAATTTGGGCTTCGAGGTGCACGAGGGCGGGGTACGTTCGAATTTTTGAGCCAAGTTTCAGGTCTGTGGGTGCTGCGGGGGCTTCTGGCCAGCGGTTACAAACATACAGACAAACGAACACCGTCATCTTTATATATATAGATGATGGCTTTTCCTTTAAAAATTATTATTATTATTATTATTTATTTTTTTTTTCAAAATTTCCAGCGGAAAATAAATTAAGAATTAAAAATGAATGTATATGTTATTCATACACATATTTTACACCCATAGCGCAGCAGCGGCGCATCCAGGATTGTTTTCAGGGTGGGACTAGAGAAGTTGTGCGAGAAACTTCGAAACATGGAGTGAACGGAAAAGTCAATAAAGTTAAAAAAGAACCCCCCCCCCCCAGCCCCCCCTCCCAAAAATAAATAAAAAAGAATTAAAGTCAATAAATAAAAAGAAACAACAAGTGAAGTAACAAGTCATCAAAACACAATTTTAGAAAGCCAAAGGTTCAATCATAGAATGGAAAGAGGTGGGCGGCTTTTGGGAGAAACTGCGTCTACATTGAACTCTTAAGAACAAAATTTAAGTGGCGTTAATCGTCCAAGAGCTAACAATGTCGAAAAAACAACCATTTTAAGACGTCTGGCTCTTTAATATATCTTTCCCCGTAGTCTTCTGAGCAGCATGTCGGGAGTCTGGCGGTCGAGAGTGGTTGCGGTTTTCACTGCACATCACACTTGTACTGGAAAAACAGTGATTTTTAAGTCCTTTCTAGGAAATTCCATGTCAAATCAATCAAGCAAAAATAAGTTTTAGCCCTCGCCATTAGCGATTTTGATGAAAATTGGTGCTAAGGACGCATATGACAAGATATGCAAACCTGCCAAGTTTTAGCTTTTTATTTCAAAAATTGTACAAAATATAAGGCTTTTAAAAAACGGAGAAAGAACAAAAGTTTTTGTATGCAACTTCTTTTCGAATTATAGTTGAATAAAAATTGAAAAACCATTGTCAAGGCAAGAAATAGAGCTTTCTATTAATATATTACATGACATGCTTACGACCGCTTTAAGTTTCTCATTGCCCCAAAGGGTTAAAAAATCACTGTTTTTACCAGTAAATATGCGATGCGCAGATAAAAACGCAACTCTCAGCTGCCAGACAACTTGTATGCTGCTCAGAAGGGCATATAGAAAGATATGTTAAAGAGTCAGACCAGACGTCTTAAAATTGTCACTCGAAAATGTTGCTAGCTCCGACTATAAGATTCGGCTATAGGGTAAGTGCTCCAGTAGTCGGCCAGTCTCCAGTAGTCGGCCACAATGACATAAAACTCTCCATAAATAGTACATTTTTAATTCAAAATCAGATATGGCGCATTCACACATTCATGTACCTATCCTCAATCATCAACCAGTGGCAGTTAAGTTTTTGGTACTTTTTTTGAATGAGTAATGAGTCATTTCATTTTGAATGGTATGCCCGTCATCCAAGATTGCGATTCTGCTTATTTTTCAGCTAAGACGACATGTCTTCTTAAAATGACCAATTACACTTATTAATTTAATTCTACTGTAAATTTGAGTGATTTTTATCTTAATGGAATGTCTAACATAATGTTTCAATGAAAGAGCGAATTCCTGGTTAGACTCGATTGTTTTTTAAAGGGGTGGCCGACTACTAGGTACAGAATTCTTCTGCATTTCCAATAGTCGGCCATGGTAGGCCGACCATTGGTTCTAAGCAGTTTGGATGATTTATCCAGTTGTCGGCCACATACTTAATGTAGCTTTTCATTCTTAATATGGGTTCATCAAATTAAAACTAAATTAACTTATTAAAATACAGCGACAATTTAATTGTTTTGAGTAAAAATACCTTTTCCAAAGTTTATTTTTCTTGAAAAATAGTAATTAAATTGAATGTCTTAACTTCTTTTGACCACCATTTCGACATTTTATTGCTCCTAGTGTTGTCAATTTAATTGAAAATTCTAAAAAAGAGATTTTCAAATACGCATTTGTTGAGTACATATTATAAGTTTTAATACTCATCTATTTTTTATCAAATGGTGTTTTAATAGTTTTTTTTTTTATCAAATTTTATCTTAAACTCATGAAATTAGCGAAACGAGTGATTTGACTTCTGTTGATACTTAATCGGCAGTTAATAAACATTCCCCAATTATAGGAGATAAGATGCAAAACTTCAAAAGTCACATAGGCTCAAATTATTTAATAAGTGCCAAGAATGTAGTTATTCTTTCTTTTACTATTATGCTTAACTTTTTGCTTTACCAAAGGTTCAAGACCCCTGTGCTCTATTTAGGAAAGTTGTTTCAAATGTTTGTATATTTTCACTAATGATTCTCCCCAAATGTTTGACTTCTTGAGTTTTCTTCGCGAGAGGTTTAGAATTGTGCTGAGTTGATTTCAAAACTACATGGTTACATTAGAGCCGCTATATAGACAGGCCGACGCATCAAGATTAAGTTTCACCACTTTGGATCCAATTCCTTAACTTTTACTTTCATATTTTCATTGTTGCGGAGTAGGGTTACCAGAAAAATGTTTTGGCACATTGCTAAGCTTTGCCAAATCCACGTGCCGCTAATAATTGCTCACAGTGAAAAATTGCCAAAACGCGATTACTGGCCAGAAAAGACAACCACTCAAACACACAAGCACGCGTTGGATCCAAAGTGGTGAAACTTAATCTTGATGCGCCGGCTCGTATATATAGGGGCCTTAGGTTACATTGTTGCAAACTAAATTTTGGTTTGTTTTCAAGGTTATTCCTCGTTCACTAATACACTTGTCGAAAGCTGTTGGATTATTTTCATGACATCCCGAGTTCCATTTACTTCCTTATTTCAGCTTACTTCAATTAAAACAAATAACCTTGCTTCAGTGGAACATTCTGTGCTAGATGAAGCCTTGATAGAGATTCCTTTCAGCGCATTTTTGAATGTATTTTTACTTGCACAGTTTTGGAAGCAATCATTTCTGAAACTACAGTTTTAGTTTTATGTTCCGTATGTTGAAATTCCGTTCTAATGAATGTGGACCAGTAAAGTGCTAACGTGATTATTGGTCATGAATTGTGTCGACTCTATTATTACTTCTTTATGTTTACATAAAGAGTAAAGCAGTTTTTCATTTCTTGATTCTTTGGTCATTTATCACTAAAAACTGCTGTTCACTACAAAACTATTCCTGTTTTTTTACTTCCAAAGCAAAAACATTTTGTGCAAGAACATAAAAAACTTCGTTTATTTTGTCCCTTCTTGTACCGTAAAGTCGGGTTACTTGGACCCACAAGGAGGTTACTTGAGCCCACAGTAAAATGATAAAATCTGGGTTTGGTACAGGCATTAGAGACTGCAGAGTGCTTCTACCTAGAGGAGAAACGAGGAACTACGTGCAAGTCTTCAACTAATAAGTACCAAACCTAGATTTTATCATTTTACTGTAATGGGCTCAAGTAACCCCTTAGGGTCCAAGTAACCCGACTTCACGGTATCTTTAGTAAGTGCTGCTGAAATTATTTTCTTCAGAAGCTTTTTTTTTAAACTTTCTTTTTGATATAGACATATTTTTAGACGTTATTCAGAAAAAAAATACTTTTTTAGTGCGAGTTTTTAAAATAAAACTGTTTTTAGGCAGCTAAAGTATAAAAATATTAATGTCCCGAGAATTCTGTGCTAATTGTTCCGTATAAAATTAATAATGGTAGATTGATAGTTAGAGAAATAAGTAAAGCACGTAGTGTATCAAGAAGTACACTAACATGATCATCTACAGAGTTGAGTTCCAGAGGTACCACGAAAAATATGACCAGACTAAGTATAATGCATCGCTGCAGGCCCGTCATTTCACGTTTTTAGGGGGGGGGAGGGGGCAAAGGGTGCAAACATAATGCAATTTCATCGGAGAAAAGCAAACACCACGCCCATTTATATGTTGATAAACTGATTTCTGAAAGACGGGGGGGGGGGGCAATTGACCCCCCTCCTGACCCCCAAATGACGGGTCTGGTTCGTTGTAAGTTTCCCTTTGTTTTGTTTTTTTTTTAATTCAACCACCAATATAGGATAAGATCAATGAAAATGAAGTGGCCGACTACTGGATTCAACGTGGCCGAGCACTGGATTTCTGTGGCCGACTACTGGAGCATTTACTAGTGTTGACAACAGCTTGGATTTTAACATAATTTTTTTAAAAATTTGTGAAACAAGTAGGTGATTCACTATCAGAAAGGTTGATTCTAAAGTTTTACCTAGTTTTTGTTGCTGTATTGATAGCTGAAAGTTCTAGGTTAGCCAAGAATCACAAAAGATCTCTTAAATGGCCGACTACTGGAGCACTTACCCTATATTGAATGTATACATTTTATTTCCAGAAGATACAGCAAAAGCACTTTACCTTTGTCATCGTCGCACACGCAGGCGGGGCAAGGTGTAGCGGCGTAATCCACTCGACATCCCGGATCGAGACACTGCGGCTGCGCACAACGCAATCCGTTCAGGTAGCGCTCGTAACCTGGGGGGCAACAAACACGGATCACTCGAGACATTTAACTCTCCTTACGACCCCAACGCCTTTACTGTTGAAAGAATCTTGTTAATCAACAATAATCTAGTCAAATTATAGACCCCAATGAAGATCAATGACTCTCTCTTAAGGGGTTACAGTACCTTTTTAACATTTCCTTAATTTAAGTGAAAAAGTTAATTCTTTGAAATATTTGTTCCTGCACTTGTTTAACAATCAATAATTTATTTTCAAACATTAAAAATTTTGAAAACTTTTTTTGAAAATTTGAAAAATGTCAGAAAATTTCAATTTTTTAAAAACCCTAAGGCTTTTTTGTTTCTGCACTAATTTCAAAATTTCTTTTTGCGAAATGATCACAATGATTACCTCAACAAATCTGTGCATTCATTTTTTTATATTTTGATTAGAAAATATTTTGTGACCTTTTATGTAAAAAATTTTGTTCTTCGAGGTTTAAAAAACTCTAAAAATTTTTGTAATTTATAAAACGCTTATTCAATGCACAGTTTTGTTAAATATATTATCCTGAGTGCAAAAAATATTGCTTTAAAGTTATATCTTTAATCGAAAAAATTCCTTAGCATTTCTAATAACATGGAAACACTAAAAACTGATCACCGAGGAAAAGCACCTTAAAGTTTGGCTTTTCCATTAGAACACATAGAATGCATGCCCTAAAGTCACTCATAACTTTTTAAATAATTTAGCTAGAACAATGCTATTTTTTTCTGAGTGTTTTAAATAACTTTTACTTTTGAAATAAGCAATAATTTTTTTTTGGTCTTTTTGTCATTTTTGAGGTTCTGTAACCCCTTAAAGCTATCTACCCCCTCGCTCCTTACCGCCTCTTTCGGTAAACTATTCCAAGTTCCCACTGCCCTGCTAAAATAGTCATGTTTCCTCATTTCTTGATTAGCCCGAGATTTGAACAGCTTGAAACAATGACCCCTCGTCCTGCTTTCCAGATAAAAGTCTAACCCCGCAACTTCTTTCATTTTGATGACTTTAAACAGCTGAATCATGTCTCCTCTGATTCTTCTTTGCTCAAGACTCTACATACGAAGCATTCTAAGCCTGGAATCATGGTCTAAATTAGAAAATCCATTCACTAACCTTGTAGCCCTTGTATCCTCTCCAATACATTAATCTCTTTCTTGAGACCAAAACTGAACAGCATACTCCAAATGAGGTCTTAAGGCCCCTCCCCCCGCCCCCACAAGCTCCGTAATACCCGAAGGCCTTCCTTGAGGAAAACCTCAAAGGAGTTCCTCGAGGAAAACCTGAAAATAGGTGAGTCTCCACACGCTCCGGAAAACCCGAAGGCCGGCCTTTAGGATTTCCTCAAACCCCAAGACGCTATACGGGAATATACGAAGGCTAGAATCTGGAGGAAATACCCATCCACACAGATCGGCCTTGAGGAAAACCTCAAAGGAAATCCTCGAAGAGAACCTCAATAGAGAGGAGTCCGGAAATTGGCAGGAATATCTCAACAGAGTTCACCACACACACCCAGGGCCTGATTTACCTATAAGCACGTGAAGCCCGGGCTTTGGGGGGCCCCATATATACACATTTTTTTTTTTTTTTTTGGCACCAAAGATTTTTTTTATTATTTTTTTTTAATTCTACTGTAAGTTTTTTTTTTTTTTTTTTTTTTTGTCATTTAATAGTTATTGCTGGCTTTCTAGACAAGGTTTATGAATTCAGTGGAAAAATAATATGGAGTGAGACAATTATCAGGAGTGAAAGTTAGCATTGAATTAGTCTGCTCAAATGTCCCTCCATGTTACTATGGAGCTCACTGCCAATGCTTACGGCATTAATGTTTTTCCAGTTAGTTTACAACATTTCAAGACGTTTGAATCTTTTGCTATTTTGAGCAAATTTAAAATAAAAAATCACTTGAATATTCCTTTATTTCAAAGTTTTTATTGGATTCCGAACTTTTGACAAGACTTTGGGAACTTCTTATAACTTGAAGCTTTTTGCTGATTTCTTGGAACTTTGAGATATCGAGACTCAACTTTGTATATACAGGGTGTCCACTCCAATCGTGGACCAATAGCTAATTTCTAAACCGTTAGAGATAAGCATATAGTTTATTTAGGAAAAAATCTCCAAATTACGAAAGGAATTTTGGGTCCATTCAATGTTTTTCAAAAAATCAAATTTTGAAAGAGTTACGAAAGTTAAACTTTTATACAGCCCCCGAGTCCTATCAATCATATTTAGCAAAACATTCTTGACACTGTAACGTTTAAAACTAAAAAAAAATCACTCTTCTACCACAAAAATTGACCGAGTTATGACGTTTTGAAAAATCAAGATTTTGAAGGATTTCGCAAACGGTCCCTTAAGTGATCTCTCGATGACGTCATAAAACAATGCAAAATCTTGATTTTTCAAAACGTCATAACTCGGTCAATTTTTGTGGTAGAAGAGTGATTTTTTTTTAGTTTTAAACGTTACAGTGTCAAGAATGTTTTGCTAAATATGATTGATAGGACTCGGGGGCTGTATAAAAATTTAAATTTCGTAACTCTTTCAAAATTTGATTTTTTGAAAAACATTGAATGGACCCAAAATTCTTTTCGTAATTTGGAGATTTTTTCCTAAATAAACTATATGCTTATCTCTAACGGTTTAGAAATTAGCTATTGGTCCACGATTGGAGTGGACACCCTGTATATTAATTCATACATATATATTACAGGGTAGGGCGACCAGTTATTTTTTTGTAGGATACACCAATATTGCTTTTGGGGGATAAGAACTTCTGTGATGACAAAAATATGTGCGATTGAGCCTTTTATAGCACGTTCTTCGATTTTGCAATTCAAGGGGGGTCCCACAGATCTGTCGGGCTTACAGTCCCAAAATTTCTAAATCGGGCCCTGCACACACACATGGCGGATTTCCTCGAGGAGCTCCCTCTGGTTTTCTGGAGCGTGTGGATCATCAACTTCTTTATCAAACTTCTGTATAAAGGTTGAAACGTTGTAGCACCAGCGGCACCCCTGAAGGGTGCCACTTGGCATACGATGGTACCCTTGGAGTGCCATGGTCACTCATGGGGGGACCATGGGGTACTTGAAGGGTGCCACATGGATCAAAAGGCACCTTCAAGGACAGCATAGGTAGTCGTCAGAGGGTGCCGCTGGTGCATGTGAAGGGTGTCATATGAATCCAAATGGCACTTTCGAAGGTTTCATAGAGAGTCAAGTGGCACCTTTCATGGGGTGCTGCCGGTGCTACAACGTTTCTCCCCCTCAAAGGCGCTTTGTGAAACCTGTAGTTGTACCGGTGCAATTGGGTACAACTGTTACCTGTGGAAGGGCAGGAGCAGCTGGGGCACGGCTTGGTGGAATAATCGATTCTGCATCCAGCGCCACATTTGGGGGGAGAGCACAGGATCCTGGGCGGGGCTAAACAAAAAAACAGCGGGGATGAGACACAATCTACTAGATACATGCAATACATCTTCTGCCTTTCACAACAATGGTTAAATGCAAACGATTAAAATTGCTTTGTGCCGTTAACTATTATTCCATTCAAAATTAAAGTTAGTAAAGCAAATTTTTTCTTGAAAATGTGTGTTTTATTTACGTATGCCTGGATTTGTTAGAAAACGTTAAGGAAAAGCGTAAACCTTTTTTTTTATACAGAAGCCAGTTTCGACATACCGTCGCTTTGGAAGAATAACGCTGCAACTCAAAAAAGCCCATTTTTCAGGAGAGCAATTTTTAACTTTTCAGAAACTATTTGTCACGCTTGTGCTCAAAACTATTGCGACTATTTTAATGAAACTAGCATTAAAAAAACCGCATTTTAATCTCTTTTCTAATATAGCATGATTGACTTCAATGGCATTTTAACTAATGACGTCACTCCAAAAGAGTAAAGGTAGTTTGAGTGTTCTCCAAAAATTGCTCCCTAGCGGATATTTTTGACACTTTTGAGTTGTATCCTTGTTCATCATAAAGAGCGATTTTTTCTGAACAAAATAATATAAAAATGTCATTTTCGATTTTTTTGAGTTGCAGCGTTATTCTTCCAAAGCGACGATACATGAGGACTGCGTACTATATGCGCCCTGCCTCCTGACAAACACAGGACAGATTTACGGCACAGAGAGGGTGAAACAACATCCATGGGCAAGGCGAGATTCGAACCCGCGACCACTTGCTTACGAGGAGAATACTCTACCTCTAGGACACCGTGGCCCCCCTAAAAGTGTAGACCTAATTCGATAAAATAAATGAAATGCCTCAATGGCAGTGTACAAAAAAAAAGTGGAGCTGTTTTCTTTCGTGCGGTTTCTATGGAGACAACCCAAAATTTCGAAATTTGAATGGGCCTATTTTAAAGTATACTACAATGCAACCTTTCTTGGCAAAAACATCGTGACGTTCGCCTATGAAAAACGAGCTAGATAAAACGTCACAGCCTATTTGGCGAATCAGAGGAGATTGCTGACTGCTTGTGAGCTCTCATTGGCTCCACCCGTAGTGACCTCACTGCCGAGTTAAGTTGCATTTTAGTATAGCAGAGTACAACATCTTTACCTATTGGCTGACAAGAGCAGCTGGGGCACGGTTGGGTGGAGTAGTCGATGGTGCAGCTCGGGTCACATTTGGGAGGGGAGCACATCACCCCGGGTGGAGCTAAAAAATAAAACAAATTCCTGACAACAACATTCGAAACAACTGCCGAAGATGCTGAAAATGGGGGTGCAGAGTTAAGATATTAAAAGTTTGAAGCAAAAAAAAAAAAATAATAATAATAATAATGTAAATTATAGTTTCAGAAGACCAAAAAATACGCTTTTAAAGTTAATCAAACTATTAACTGATATGTATTATAAGTTTACATGCACCTATAAAAAAATACATCCACATGTAGTTTAGTTTAGCCTTTGATATTAATAATGGTATAAAATATATTACTTTGAAATTTGCAAAGAATGTGAATTTTATCTTCTATTCAGAGTTACATACATACATACAAACCCACATGTGAAACTATTAAGAGCGTATTAAAAATAGACAAAAGTACTCGAATGTAACTTTTTATACTCAGTGCGACTTATATTCACCGAAAAATAAAACGAACGTTTTATGACTTGCACCAACTCGCTGTCAACACAGATTGGTGGGAAATATAACCGCTTACACGACTTCAGTAGAATGACAACCGGACATTTTACTGAAAAGGGCTACGTGTTCCGATCTCGCTCTCTGCACGAGCCCGTAAAACTTTGAGCTCGAATATCTGTCCGAGATTTGATCGTGTTGGAATTATTTTCCTATGATGATTTTTTTCTTAGCTAAAAGCGGACTTGGTGCTCGTATGAAAAGTTCCATTTCGTGTTTTTTTGGCTACACTTTTTTTTCGCTTTAAATTTTCAACTCGGTACCTCATTTTCAGCACGTTTGCCATTGGGAGCATGCATCCAGGACAGACGGTCGCGAAACTGAAGGTCATGCAGCTTGAAAAGGAACATCCTATATTGTCTAAAAGCTAGCAACTTTTCGAGTGATTATTTTAAGGCGTCTGGCTCTTCAATGTATCTTTCCCTATGCTTTTCTGAACTGTATACGGGGTATCTGGCGGCCGAGAAGTGGTTGCTTTTTTTACTGAGCATCACATTTTTGCTAGTAAAAACTGATTTTTTAAACCATTTTGGGGGCACAATTACAGACTTAAACCTGCCGCAAGTGTGTCATGTAATATATCAATGGAAAGCTCTATTTCTTGACTTCACAATGGTTGTTTAATTTTTATTCTACTATTATTACAAAAAAACTTGCATAAAAATCTTTTTTTTCCGTTTTTTAACAGCTCTGTATTTTGTACAATGTTTGAAATAGAAATCTAAAACTTGACAGGATTACTTCCCTTGGCACATGCATACTTCGCGCCAAATTTTGTTGAAATCGGAAATGGTGAGGTCAAAAACTTTCTTACTTCCATTTACGTAGTAAAGGAAGTATTGTAATCGCGAGAAAAAAATCACTCAAATTTGAGTCTAAATTTTGATTTTGCTCACCCCCGAATAAATGTTCAGTAGTTTTTTCGACCTGTCAGCACGTGCATATGTACCTAACAACATATAAGCAGCCGAAAAATCCTTTTCGACCACCCCCGAGTTAATTACAGCGAGTTTTCTCGTGACGTCTATATGTACGTATGTGCGGATGTGTGTCGCATAACTCAAAAACTATATGCCGTAGAAGCTTCTGGTTTGGCATGTAGACTCTGAGGATGGTCTAGTTGTGCACCTCCCCTTGTGGTTGCATTCAAATGTTCCCAAGGGGGTGTTTTACCCCTTTTTTGGGGTAAATCAGTGTTAATTTCAATGCAGACTCGAGTGATATGAATTAGCGCTACCACTTGGCGACATGTCGCCAAGGTTTTGGTCGCCAAGTGTTTTACGCCAACTTGGCGACAAATTTGGGGAAAAAAATATTTTTTGAATTTGGGTTCAACTTGGCGCTATTGGCGATATTTTGCGAAAAATTCACTGAATGATATTAAAATCAGCAATATGTAGAAAATTAACCATTGTAAAATATTTTTTGCATTGTTTCGTGGCAGATTAGGGGAGTAAATATTTGAATTGTACACTCCAACCTTGCTCACTCCAAGCACTTTTTTAACACTTAAGGCAACTACTAAGAAATTTACACGTAAAAGGAAGTAGTGTGGGGTCCATACCAGATTTTTTCATGATTGATTTAACATGGAATTGCCCAGAAATGACTTAAAAATCACTATATTTTCCTGCACAAGTGGGATGCGCAGTGAAAAAAACGCAACCACTCTCGGCGCCAGACGCCCCGCATGCTGCTCACAGAAGAGCGCAGTTAACCCATTAATGCCTAGCGTCCCTTTTTAGGGACGGTCCAAAAAAGGGTCTGAATTTCCCCCAAATGAACATTTCAACCAAATAATAGTGTTCAATGAGTACCTCGCTATTGTTTCAATTCGTTATTAACAGATTGCAGCACATAGCCGTTGTAAAGTGTGTTCTGCAGCCGTTTTAATAGGATCTTTATCAAAAATGACATCGTTCACAATCTCAAGAAAAAAAGCTAAGTCTACAAAGTGATTCCCAGCTTCCCAGTTTATGTTCATTACTGATTTTATTTCTTCTTATAAAATGTCTATTTAAATATTATATCGTAGGCAGAAAAAAATTTTAGTAAAAAAAGTATATACCCTCTGGGGTCTATCGTCACTTTTAAGGGACGATTTTTCTTTCCTCAATAAAAAAATTATTTTTTACCTAATATTTTTTTTTTTCTGTCCATCAAACACTGTTTGTAGCCAGTATACAAAATATCTTAGCAAAAAAAAAAATGTCAGGCATTAATGAATTAAAGATACACTAAAGAGCCAGACGTCTTAAAGTTGTTGTTTTTCCGACGCTGCTAGCTTTTGAACTCTAAGCAGACAATACATTGGAGAAAGCAGAATCAATTATGAAACAGCAAAGAATCGCACCTTCGCATTTGCAGCTGGGACAGGGCCGGGTAGAATAGTCAATTGTGCAGCTTCCTTCGCATTTGGGAGGGGAGCACATCACGTCTGAAACACCTTAAAGAGGAACAAAAGGGATTTTAACCTATTTTGCTTTGAAAAACTTATTATAAATGTTTGCGTACACTGTAAAATAATGAATGTTGTTTTTACAGTATAATACTGCTCATAATAAACTGTAAAATTGCTCATTTTACAGTTTATTACGTGCATTGTACAATTTTAAACCGAAACCTCTGCTGCCAGTATTATACTGTTGTTTTTACAGTATAACATAGCTAAATTTTACGGCAATAATCCAAAACATTGCTAACTATACAGGAAGAAATTGTTTAACTGTTAGTTTTGCAGTTTTTTACTGTGCATTTTAGTTTTAAATTGGAACCTCGGTTACCAGTACAGTACAGAACCTTTTATCCGGGAACCAAAATACAGGGAAACCAGAAAACCGGCAACATTTTGTCGATTTTTCCGTCACTTTTTAAAATACGCATTTTCGGCAATTTCTGAAAAATGAAGAGCTTTTTTTTTTTTTTTTTTTTTGGTTTTTCTTTTGAAATATACCTAAATGAATATGAACGGTTTCTTCATAAATACCATATAAGTAGCATATAGCTCAGAAATGTTTAATATTGTAATATCTATAAGCACTTCTGGATCGTTTTCTCTTCAAGATGCATTTATTTGTTATCGTAACTTTGGTTTTATAAACAATTGGCAAATATCGCTTCGTAGCGATCCAGAAAACCGGGAAATTCAGTTATCCGGGATAGCTGTGGTCCCAAACATCCCGGATAATTGGTTCTCTACTGTATAAGGAGTTCATATTCATATATCATGAATGATTCATGTTCATATTCGTTCATGTTCATATTCGTTCGTTCGTTATTCGTTCGTTCATTCTGTTCATGTTCATATTCGTTCATATTCATTTAGGTATTTCAAAAGAAAAACCAAAAAGAAAAAAAAAAAAAGCTCTTCATTTTTCAGAAATTGCCGAAAACTCTTAAAACCACAGTTCATTTTTCGTGTTGTAGTATTTTGTATTAAATCCTTGTTTTTTAATTCAAATGCATTTTTCTTAAAATTAGTTTAAATTTTTCATGCGTAAAAAATTATTGTCGAATTTTGACAAATCATACGTTTATTGGTATAAAAAAAAAACTTTTATTTGGCAGCAACTACCTGTTCTTATAAGGCAGTGAGTAACCGCCCCTAAGCAAGGGCTAAGGCAGAAACTTGCAAAACACTACCAACTGGGCTATTTCGATCCATGGACAGCTGTTTCGAGCTTATTATGCTCTCATCAGCATGGAATACGAAAGTAGTCGAGTTGGAGGCAAAAATCGTCTTATAAAGCAAAGAGAGCCAAAAAAAACTGGTAGCTAATGTGAAATTATAATACCAGCGAGCGACCGCACTTGGTACGGTACAACTCGTAAATTTTTTAGGCAGAGCTCAAGGTATAAAGCAGTGAGTAACCGCCCCTAAGCAAGCGGCGGTTACTCACTCGAGGGCTCGAGTGAGGCACTCGAAGCACTCAAAGCAATCGAAACACTCAAGGCACTCGACTACTTTCGTATTCCATGCTGATGAGAGCATAATAAGCTCGAAACAGCTGTCCATGGATCGAAATAGCCCAGTTGGTGGTGTTTTGCAAGTACCTGTTCTTAGTCTCCCCCATTCAATATTACTAATATTTGTGATTCCTATTACAGGCTAAATTGAAAAAAATAACTACAAATTTTAACGTGTTCCGATTGACCCCTATCAACTGGGTGAATCGGAACATCTTCAAATCATTACAGCATCTATAAATAATTGTTCAATATGTTTTGCCTTTGCTTCGAATATCAAAAGCAAAGCAAGACCGAATAATTTACCCAAAAAATCAAATTAAAAAAAAATATATATAATATATATTTTAACTACTTTTTATCTGATCAAAGCTGAAAAGGGTACCGATTCACTCCGTTGTACGGTACTAGGGATTTAAAAAACTTGGTATAAATGTTTGCGTAGAATACCTGCTCGGCAAGTGCAACTAGGACAAGGCTTGGTAGAATAGTCAACAAAACAGCCAGGGTCACATTTTGGCGGCGAACAGGCAATCTTAGGCGGACCTGAGAGGAAATGAAATATATTGTTATTAATTATGCAAACCCCCCCCCCTCCACGCTCCGGTAAACCCAAAGGTATTCCTTGAAGGAAACCTCAGAGAAATTCCTCGAGGAAAACATCAGAATGGGGGGCGGGTCTCTTATGGAAGAATTTGAGAAGGGCTTTATGTAATAAAGCATAACTAGATGACCCGTGCGGAATTCCGCAAAAAAAAAAAAAAAAAACTCTAAACTTAAAATTCAATACGACAATTTTTATTGGCTTCATTTGCACAACATCGCCATCTACTGCCGTCGTTCTGACAACTTTTCAAAGAGATCAAAGACACGTTCACTTTTACAACTACTACAAAAGTGATACCCTATATTAAAATCAAATACCCAAGGCTACTACTAAACTAAATACTAACGTTATCGCAAAACTACCATAGTATTTTGAAACAATAAAAGTTACAATTAAGGTTTACCGAGCTAAGCCTTGGCTTGAAATGTCGCATTTGAAATTGATTTGAACAACAATGGTAACGATTTTAACA
>JAXGGA010007352.1:0-63277 GCA_038373865.1 Uloborus plumipes | reverse complement strand
GTTTTTAGTACCGAAATTTCGTTCGTTAGCCCCCCTCAGAGGGTTGATAGAACACAAAGGTTGGAGGTGCCCCTTTTCTGCTGTTGGCGGGAAGGAACCGTCGCCGCGTCGTCTGTGATAGTTCGTTCGTTTTGCGTTCTCTCTTCCTTTGTGCTGAAGTGTTAAATGTAATACAAACTGTGCATGGCTTCCCGGAGTGTCCTCTGGGGAGGGGGGAGAGCGGTGGCCCCGTCCCGAGGAAGCTTCTTTCTTGGAAAAAATCTCGTGTGCCTCAAAATGGACCCTTCGCGAAAAATATTGGAATTCTTCTTGCTCAAATAACTAGCAGAGTTTCAGCAGTGTCCTTCATTGATGTAGCAAAAATAGAAATGACTGCCATTCTTAGAAGATAGATACATTTATTCTATATCCAAGGATCAAGCTAAAAGAAACGTATTTGCAAAATAACATAGCAAAACATGCAACTCACAAGATAACCAACTTAGAACCCGTTGCCAACACATACAGTCAACTGTTTAAATACAATTCAGAAATGCAGTAATTTGCATACAGTTAAAGCAAAGCAAACTGTATCGTCAATTTACGACAGAAAATGTAAATTCCAACACTTCTCTCACATCATGTCAGGGGTCATACAAGGGAGGGATGTGTTGTAGTAAGCAGGGCCCGATTAAGATAACACGGGGCCCTAGGCCAAATACTTTTTGGGGTTAACTGTACTGAGGCTTTACGATTTTGGGCATACAAATTTAGGCATTAACTAAGCAATTTTAGCCATTTGAGGGCCCTAGGCCGCGGCATACTTGGCCTATTCAGTAATCAGGCCCTGGTAGTAAGGGATGCAAAACGAAGGCGATCCCTTGAAACATTTCTAGGTCCGCCCTTGCATCGTGTTCCCCGTATGCTGGCATCAGCCTAAACCTTCGCATTCTTCTCTGAATGACCAGTGGCTGTTCAGTCAAGATCCTGATTTCTAAATCCTCTAAAAGAGCAAAAAAAGGAAGGGAATTTACCCGATTATGGGGCCCTTGTCCACTGACCCGCTGTTTCAACATATCCCATCTAAGATATTAGTACCCTGTATCTTCTCTGTTTCAGAAATATTCTCTCGAGTTGGAAGGAAAACCAGAGCCCGATCATTCTGACATTGGACAAGGGGCACATTTCTATTTCAGGGCCCCCCCCCCCCTTCTCATATCAGTTATGTGTTACAAGTCAAAAACATCTTACGATACCAGAATGAAATAAAAGTTTTGTGCAAAGATCAATTAAAAAAAATAACAATGCTACCAAATTATTAAGACAAAAATATACGTCAACATACACAGTAGGCTGTTAGTATTAATAGTAAAATACACAATAGGCATTTTAGTATAATTTAGGACTAAGGCACTAGGCATTTAATATTAAGGAGGCGTTGGATAAAGTATGGAGATTTTGGGCCCCCCTGAAATCTAAGATGTGGGGTTTGTGCCCCGCGTGCCCTTGCGGTAATCAGGCTCTGAGGAAAACTATTCATTTGAAAATTCTTATAAAAGCCATTCCCCCTCTATTGCACTTTCTGGCAGTAAGTAGTACTTTCATAAAAGTAATGTAGAATTCACAAACGCCCTACCTTGTTTCTTCTTTGGATCTTCTGCGTTTTCCCTTTAAACGTGAGAAGGAAATAATTGACCACCCCGATCAGGCTCCTGGGATCTTTTAACTGCCCGAAAGTCTCAAATTCCTCGTAATAGTCGTCAAATTGTAGTAAAACTTGTTTTGATTTTCTGCCATTAAGTTATGACTGTGAAATATTTTGAGATTCATTAATTAAATTTTGCATATGCAACACATGTAAAATTTAATTACTAACTCTGGAACTGTCATTAGCACTTGTTCTGATTTGGTCCAATGGGGTCAAATCAGGGATGAAACATTAGATTGATGGTTCCCTTCCAAAGAAACCCTACCCAAAAGTGGCCCATCGTGAAGGAAATGATTTTTAACCTGTGTATGTATTGTGCAGATTTCTGTGATATCAGTCAAAAAAAAATAGCTGCCTCTTGTTTATTTCACAAAAAATGCCATAATTTGGCCACTGTCGTGGAATAGTTCTATTCTTTTTCGAACAGTCTTCCTTTTCATAATTGAATAGTTAACTTAAATTTTCAAAGTCTTTTTTCGCAGAGGACTTTTCCAAAACTTAATCAGCAAAAAGTTAGTGCTCCCCCCCCCCTTCCAAAAATGGAAACCAAAAAATGTCGAAATACTTATAAATTTTCAGACAAAAAAAGTTTTCAAAGGTATGCACTAGTCTTTTTTTCCCAATGCAGACCAAGATTTCAAAGTGCGATCTTCCAGTCGAAAAGATCCTAACAGATGCGACCCGGTTTCGATGAGATGGCACCATGAATCGTTCTTATCCACAAATCATGTCACACTTTTTCCCAGCATTTTGCCACAATGTCACGAACTTCACGCAAAGTGTGACGTCATTCGTAGATGACCCCTAATCAGGCCCTTATATGGACGAGCCGAATCATCAAGATTGAGTTTGACCATTTTGGATCCAGAGCGTATTTCAGTATTTGTATTCTCCAAAAAGTGTTGTCTTGGCGAGTTATCACCTTTTGGAAATTGTTCTCTGAGCAATTATTAGCGGCACGTGAATTTGGCGAAGTTTGGCACTGTCCCAAAACTGTCTTGTGGTAACCCTAGCTCTGCAACAATGAAAGTTAAAAGTAAAAGTTAATAAATTGGATCCAAAGTGGTTGAACAAAAGCTTGATGCGCCGGTCTGTTTATATAGCGGTTCCACCCTAATATTAGTCCCCTACATAGACGAGCCGAAGCATCAAGAAAAAGTTAGACCTCCTTGGATCCAGATCGTGTTTGAGTGGTTGTCTTTTCTGCCGAGTTATCGCGTTTTGGTAATTTTTTCACGTGAATTTAACAAAGCTTGGCGATGTCCCGAAACTTTGCTCTGGTAACCCTAGCTCTGCGACAATAAAAAATAAAAGTAAAAATACTGTCTGATCTTAGGTAAAACCTTCTGCGCATTTACGCATGCTTCAGGTCTTCTCTGATCTTACCAAAATAGGAGCGTTAGGTAAGATAACGAACAATAAGAGGAAGAATAATAAACAACACTTTGAGCCGTGTTAAACAACGTGGAATGATGCTCATTTCATTTCAAATACATAGTTTAGATGAATAAGTCAAAAGGATGTAGCAAATGCAAGTTTTAAATTGAAAACTTCGGAAAGTTATCACCCACAACCCATCCACCCTTTTTTTAAGTGGAACTGTTCGCGAGTACCAGGCGCGGATTTCATGGACGGAGAGTAAATAAGTTGGATCCAAAGTGGTGAAACTTAAGCTTGATGTGTCGGCCTGTCTATATATATAGCGGCTCTACCCTAATCGAGTGTGTGTGAAAGTGTCTTCGACCGGGGCCACGCTCTCCGCCTCCTCCGATTTGCGACGGTCTATTGGTTATTCTAACTTTTCAGTCTTATTTACGCCCAAACTGGCAAAGTGTGTTTAAATGTAAGGAAATAACTGCCAGGCACACGAAAATATTTCCCAATCCGTGTCATTAGTGTGATGTTTAACTTTTTGTCTCTTGCCTGTCCTTTCTTTTGAGATGTCGATGAAAAAGATCCTTGGCAGTAGTTCCAGATTCTTAAAAGCCAGAAACAGCAGAACAATTGAAGGGGAAAGTATATAAAGGTGATTATGACTTCTGAATTTCGCCGATTTACACAAATTCAAATTTGTGTGTTCAATTGTGTGGGGCAAGTGAATAAAGGTGATATGTGACAATTTTTTTAATATCTAGAAAAGGCTTTCAAACAGAAAAATATTGCCTTTTCACCTTCATCCATGGTAAAAGGTATGTTTTTCTAAAGTTGTCACATGTCACCTTTGTTCACTTCAATTGTGTTCGCTGCAAACTACGTTTCTGAATGGATGACTCATTCCGTGTTGCCAATCATCTCTAAAAATATCTACTGTGACGATTGTATTTTGCTTGTGGAAAACCAGCCTCCGATGCGTGTCACATTCTTCTTCGTGTTGTCTTTCTGTGCTCTGTGAACTGTACAAAGTGTACATATAATCTTGTATATAACATAAGAGTACGATTTTCTAGTCTTCATCAGTATTATGCAATGTGGGCGGGGCCCGATTGGAGAAGTCTGGCGGGGATCCCTTGACAGAAATATATTTAAGTTGAGGCTTAACCCCTTTTCAGTTTTTGTTTCCAGAATTCAGGTCAAAACATGTCGTTTTTTTTTATTGCAATTTCTGTTCATTTTAGCTGTATTCCGCTTTTGAACCAATCCTAATAGAAAACACAATAATCTACAGCATTTGAATTGAATTCTGTTTCTAAAGTAGAACTAAATTTAGAATAGCTAACATATCAAATGACTTGTTTCACTTACTACGCCAATTCCTTAGCATCCTTGGACAGACTGTAGATTTTTTCTAGACCTTGCATAAGGAGAAAAGGTGCAGCCCGGTTTGGAAAAGGATTTTGTAACCGCCGAAATAATGTAAAATGACATGTTCAAAAGGAACAGTAATTCTGTGTATTTATTTCAATTAAAATAATGTTGCTATGTGTCGCCTTTTTGTTCTTCACAAAACATATTGTGAACGAAAATGTAAAAAAATTACGAAACGTCTGAAGAATACAGTAACTCCTCATCATAGCGAGCATTTCTTTTCTCGAGAAGGATTAAAGGTCTTTAAAACCCCGAAGTGAAGAACCGACGGTTCGTGAAGTGTAAGGAAAAGAAACACACGGCGCCGGTTTCTGAACACAACTCTTTATTAAACAAAATCTGGAAAATGAAATGGAAAGGACTGGTGAGGTATAAAATGTTTCAACACACATCCAGTACATGAGAATGAAAATACATGAAAGGGAGACTTTCGGTCGTGGCAATTATGTGACATGGAGCATGTCACATGGGAGAAGAAGAATTCCATATGGTTTGATTTTGCATCTAAAAGCCTGTTCATTTCTTGTTTCTTAATATTTGTTGGGTTGTTTCACTTTTTAATCACATCGTTTAGAAAAACAAATTTGGTGTCGTGCTTAGACCGAAAGTCTCCGGGCATGAGACAATTTGGACAAACAAAACTTGCTTTTAAAATTCAAACATTAAATGCAATACGAAACAGCTTTTGGACAAATAGCGATTTAAAACCTCGGAACGACGAATCATCTACAAAAATTTCCAAAAAAAAAAAAAAGGTTTCCTCGAGGACAGGCGAGTGCGAAATTCTGATATGCAGTCGAACTCCCAAACAGTCTCTTTGATGAGTGCCATTGGGGCACAAAAAAGCACTCCCCAAGAAACCTTGTTTAAATATTCCCTCCCAGACATTGATATTACATAAATTGAAAGGGTAACAACTTTCATTTTAGCTAGAATTCAGTATGTAAAGAAATTTGTTGAGGCAGAATCGCATTAAAAATAATCAGAGGACTCACGCGTTCATTCTTTTCGCTCAGTTCCAGGCAAATCGAATCCTTTCGAAAGCCGGCAAAACAACAAAATTTCTAATTTTAAAAAGACATTTGAGTTAGACAACTAATTAACCGTCGAGATCGACTTTTCACCGAAAGAAACAAATTGCATATAGAAAAGGGATTACAAGACATTATAAATCTTACATAAAAAATTCAAAACGAGGGTAAAAATGTTTTCTCGAATTTTTACGGCTCATCTCCCTACCAGATTTAAAGATAAATGCAGACATGTGACCCAAATAGAATGAAAAATACTGAAACTACATCGTTATGTGAGGCAACAAGTTCAAACATGGGCTTTTGGTTCTGTATAGTCAACTGTTTTAAATTAATTGGTAGACGTGATATTTAACTTGTGATGCCCATTCTTTTTGTTCTGCACTCAGTATTTTGCTATTTCAAAAAATACTGAATTCAGTACAATACTGAAAAAATGGTTTAACCGCAAGTCGATACACTGTCCAATTTTCAATTCTTATTTCTGTGGGAAAGACACTTTCACCTCTTCCCAAAGAGTCATCTTGCATATTATTTTAAGGTTGTTTTTGAAGCAAAGTACCCGACGATAGTACGGGTTCTCCCGCCCCACGATAGTTCGACTGCACTTCAGAATTTGGCCCAGTCTTCGTGTGGCACGACAAGGAAATAGGACTCGATTCCCCAGTAAATGTGCCGTCCGGTTGAAGAATGAGAGTTAAAACTAGTCACAAAGACTCCAATTTTAAAATGAATGCATCTCGAAAAGATACAAACGTGAAGATTTATCTCTGTCCCGGAGCATCTGCGGGTCCAATCTTCCAGTAATGTTTCATAGATTTCGTACTATTACTGCATTTTATGCAGCAACATAGATAAATATATATATGTCTCAAATACTTCAACGCCTTTTCACATCGCCCATTTAGCGCCTTTTTAAATGGATGTTTCTATCTGGATCAAGAAAGATATTTACAACAATGCAATTTCTAGTATTTTTTTTTTTTTTTGAGGGGGGGGGGGTAACTCTTCAAAGATCAATCATATGCAATGATGAATCATATTTCTTGTGATAATTCTTTTACAGAAATTTTTATCATCCATCATGTTTGACAAAATACTGAATACTGGCACCGCATTTTAGGTCGGTATCGCGGTCACTAGATCCACGATTCGAGCAGGTTCCTGGGGCCTGCACTGAGCAATGCAATTAAATCATAAATTTAGAGATGGAAAAAATATTTTCCTCAATGCTAAAATTGTGTCAAAAGATATTTTTCTTAACTCCTCATTAGAATGAAAAAAAAAGCCGCCAAATTGAGAATTAAATGTCCTATGTAACGTTTTATTAGTTTTTCCAGCAGACTTCATGAAAGGATTGTTTGTCTGCTCAAGATTTCTTGAATAAAAAAAATTCACCATTAAAATTTAAAAATTAATCTTTAGCCAAGACTTTAGAAATTCGGCAAAAAAGGCTTTTAAAATTTAGCGAATATACCGGCTAACAGTTTGAAATGGCAAGTGAATAGCTCCTGGGTAGGAATAGCAAAAGACCCATTTAAAACAAATACCATCACAGTAAAAGAGAAGGCCGTCGCATTAAGAACAATGACGACACTCTCTCTATTTTTCTTCTACGATAAGAATCCTGCAGATTTCACCCCGTGTGGCTGAATTTTGGACCACGGCAGACCCTCGGGACGAGAGAAGACCCCCTCCCGCGAGAGAAAGGAAAAAATAAAAAATAAATAAAATGAAGGCTGCACCGCTATTCCTCCAAACACCCTGAGATTCCCTCATTCACACATCTATTAGAAAGAATCACTCGGAGAATGATTCTTTCGAGCATGGCACCCGTGGTTTCAGCAAAACGAGAACAATGAGACGTAACAGGGTTCGTACATATTCCTTTGAAACGAGAACAAGGACTTATGAGGACCATAACACCCAAAAAAAAATAAGGACCTCTACACAGAATTAATAACACAAATGTTGCAATTTTTTTTTTTCAAATTCAATCTTTGAGATGATTTACAATATAAAACAAAAGAACAACATTGAAAATTCCTAATAATGCGAAGTTATAAAATATAATGGGGGATCTCATGTCGTTGGAATTCAAAACTTTTTTCCACTGATTTTACACGAATAGAATTTATTTCAATTTCTTTTCCAGTGAGTATTCTCCTTGGTTCATGTCATGAAATGAACAAATAGATGTCCTTTGATTTTCCCCAAGCTTGCCCTTCAGGTCGCTAAAGGGGGAAAATGGTGTCAAAATACCGTAAATTGGGTGTGTCGAAAGTGCTCGGTTAGAAAAACTGAAATCCGATTTTTTGGAACAATGGCAGAGTAAAAATAAGGACTTGAGGCATTAAAACAAGTTTTCTTACAAGACTAAATATAAAAGTAAGGACTTGTGAGGACACATACGAACCCTGGAGACAGATATTATGAGACAGTATGGGACCCCGATTTTGAAATAATAGCTTGGTATTTTTGTTTAATAGGCTTCGTATATTATACTTATAAAAAAATAAAAAGAATTGTCATTAATCACAAGCGGATGTTAAAAGATTGAAAACGTACGGCATAACGCTCATTTGTACACATAACACAAAGCATCGAAGAAAGGTAAAAGCTAAGCTGCAAGTGCCATGTTTAAAACGAGTAGTAGCTGAATGAAAAATTGAGATAAAACTTGAGGATTTTTTTTTTAATTGAAGAAAATGAGTTTCAGGTCTTCCGAAATCGGGGTCCCATACTGCACATCGAGCAAAAAAACAAAGAGGATATCAAACCATAAAAAAGGACAGAGTTCACTATTATGAAGTAATTATTTCCAATTCAAACAATTAAATCAATGGACAAAAATATCCATGGTAAAAAATGATCCACAAATGAATAACAGAACCAGGCCACCCACGCATTGTCTCTTCAAAGCACTTTTTCTCGCCCTGGATCTATTTCTTGAACATGTTCATACACACCACGCCTCTCCACTCTGGGGTCATTGCATTTCAACAGTATTTAAGATGCGACAGCCACAATCTTCAATCAATATCAGAGAGACGGCAGTCGAGAAATGTCGACCCGGATACGTTCGAGAGGAGTGGGGATCCGAACCTCGTCCTCGATTTTCCGGATCTTTCATTCCTCGGAGCCATTCTTTCGACGATCACATATCGGATGCCGGTTTTTCGAGAATGAAATGCATCATGCAGAAGCAGCACTTCATCTTCGGAAATTGAATCGTTTATTTCGGAAACCAATGAAGCGACAAACACTAATAATTCGAAAAAGTATTTTTACCGCTACTTATGAAAAAAAATCGATTAGGATTTCAATATTTTAAACTGAAAAATATCCTTATTTAGATATATTTCTTTTAGAAAATATTGTATTAATTTCTATTAAATAGTTTAACGTGAAGAAATAAATGTTTTAATTTTGTCGCTTAGGTGGTTTCTGAAATAAACAATTCAATTAGACCCAAAACTTCATTGCAAGCTCTCAATTTTACAGAGAAAGCATTTCACCTGTTCCTGTCACTCGGAACGAACTCGAGAATCGAAGACGAGGTTCCGCCCTCCATTCTCGAGAACCGAAAGGTCAGGCATGACTGCCAGAGTTGCAAACAACAATAGCTCTTATAGTCCCGGTACCACAATGACGCAAAAATGTTCTCCAGAAGCAGGTGGACTGTGGGGCAGTGGGCGGGTCCTCAGTCGACGGGGGGCACGGGGGGCTGCGGCTCCACGGGGGGCAGGGGGGCGGGCGGGGCCACCACCGCGGGGATGCTCTCGTAGTAGAAGGGGATCTTGAGGTGCAGCTTGCGGTGCGGCTTGCGCGCGGAGCGGCGCAGCTCAGGGATGGTGATCTGTCTTCTTAGCTTCCTGGGGGAGAGATGAGGCCCAATGTTACTCACTTTGCTCAAGAGCAATATCGCAGTGACAGATGTAGCAGTTTTTTTTTTTTTTTACAAAAGCTAGAAATATCTGCTATTAATTTTGAAACATTTCCAGAATGACTATTAAAAAAATATTACTTTCTCCTTAACGGACGTATCTCGTGAGGTACGTCTGTAACGGAGTCGAAAAATCATTATTCCTGTATAGCAGAAGTGATTGAACCACAGACAGGACTGAGGCAGAACACCATGGGATACACCACCAACTCCACCATTCCACCCAAGGAATGCAGTTTTGTGCTGGTTGGCACTCATCAGGACAGAATGGGAAGTAAACGAGCCGGGGACGTGTATCCTCTCGTTGAAGCGAAGAAGAGTGCCAGAAAACTGGTAAAATTAGAACACCAGAAAGAGACCGAGTACAACTCGTAAATTTTAAAGCAGAGGTCGGGTATACAGCTTACAAGCACAAAATTGCGGCAATCGGATGGAATGACACCGTCGGTGGTGCGTTACATCACAACTAGTATTTCTAGAATACAATTCATACTATAATCGCTTTTTAGAAAAGTAGGATCCCTGTTCCTTAAAAAATTCATATAACGAAACAAGGACATGACCTATTTGAAGTCTCAGCAGGCTGTTCTGTGCAGCAATGGATGCTTTCCATCAAAATGGAACTGCCCTTAACCTTTAGGAACCAGACGGTACACATGTTGTACCATAAGTCTCGTCTAGTTTAGAGGATAGGGTTGAGATTTTCACTCGAACCCTTCGGAGCCAGGGATTTTTTCAAGGTTTCATACGTCTGGTAGGACAGTTTATACCTTCTCTTTTCAATGGAAAAGAAATCTGTGGTTCGACTGTCGTACTACCTGGGTCGAAAGAAAAATTTCTATATAAACAGCCCGGTTCCAAAAGGTTAACCGTCAGGCAAAGGTCAAAACTCAGAACTCTTCTGGCGACTCCTAGACCTTCTAGCGGTTCCCAAACTTTCGGGTCACGGAATTCTTGGTTCTTCACGTTCACTTCAAAGAGCCCCATTCCCTTTAAAGGCTAAATGTCAAAACGTTAATGAGCTGGAAGTCGAACGCTAATCATAATTACTTTCATCCGTATGGAAGAACCTCGAGGAGGAAAATCGCTGCATAAACCATAAAACTCTCTTCTCCTTTCCGGCTAGTGCCAATATACCTCTATCAACCTAGAGGGCGCCCTAGATATTATTAGACCTAATAGCCGGTGCCCTAGTATTAGGGCAAAAGAGCTCTTAAGTCTTAATAGAAATAGTATTAGGAAGGCTATTAGACTTCTTACTGGTCTTTGCACCTTAAAGCGACATTATCTATGATGGGTGTCGGTAATGATCCAACTTGCAGGGGATGTGTCTTTCATGAGGAAACTGTTGCTCACATCCTGTGTGATTGTGAAGTGCTTTCTGCCTATGGAGGTTTGAACCCCTAGGTCGCCATTCGCTTGAACCTCGGGAGATTCAGGACATTCCCGTTAGGTGTTTGCTGAATTTTGCTTCAGCTACTAGTCTGTTTTAAGGCTTCTGTTTGGGACTAGTAAAATAGACCTCTGGTAGCAGTGCTTGGTTAGCTTGAACCCCCCTTTCTTTCATTTCTTCTCATTTCAACCTAGAGGGTTCTGTGGAACAAGGGATCCTTTCTTGAGGAGCCTTCAGGAATAGGGACGAGAGGGGAAAGTCGTTTCTCTCCCCCCATCGCTCAGATAGCAAATGCTGTAAACTCTACGGGCACACTTCCCCCCTTTTGGAGACATTCTCGGGCATAGCAACAAATCGCCTTCCGTTCGGTCGGGATCGGTGCTCGATCCGAGGGATTCTTTTCTGGGAACCGAAAGGAAATACCCCGACCAATTGTGGGCATCACAGAAAATTTGCTGGGCATTTCATATCGGGTGGTTGCCCTGGGGGTCGAATGGTGTCTGAGTCTCGACCTGTGCCGTGACGATCTGAGGATCACTCTTTGTAGCTCAAATCTATTCCACACCAGGATGATAGATATGTGTTCCAAATACATCGCCTCTCCCTGCTGAAGAAACTTACTGCTACTGGCTGCTCGATGCGGTTGCATTCATTTATTAGTGATACGCACCAAATTTAGGTCAACTATTTGAACAAAATTCGAACTGATTGGGTTTGCCAAGCAAGCGATTTAAGACTTAATGCCTGAATTAATTCGGCAATGAGTTTAAATATATATAAAACATTACTGTCAGGGTTCGATATGACTGCTGGTCCACTGTTCCAGACCAGTATAAAACTTGCCTTGGACCACCATTAAAAAATGAGTGGTCCATGGGACGATCAATTTTTTTTTTACGAAAAAAAATGTGGTTAGTTATTTAGCATTAAATTTAACTTGGACCAGTCATGTCTGCGGACCAGTATAAATAAATGTTCGCTGGTCCGAAGGGCCAGTAAGATTCTTTTAACGATTTCTAACCCTGGTTATTGTTAAAGTATATAATGCAGTTATTTCATAGAAACTTAGTTATTCCGTGAAATAACTCATCGTGTCTGTTAAAGCGTATAATATGTTAATAATTTGATACTTTGACTGGTTGTTCTTTGAAATAACTAGGTACTCTATAAGTTAACTAATAAAAGACAGTTAAAGTGTAAAATAAACAATTTATCTTAAATGAAATAACTAGGCATATCATAAATAAACTTATCATAGACAATTAAATTGGAAAAGAAGCAGTTTATCTAATTTATGCAGCTTATAAATGGCATTTATGGATAAGTACCATAAAATCCCTTGTTACAACAAGGATTAACAAAAGGATACTTTGAATTACAAAGAACATTATTTCTAAAACAAAAACATTTTTTGTTGACACACTGGGTTTAAACAAAGATATTTTTATGTGAATTCGAAAATTAACGTTTTCCCCCTCGCTACTTTCCATATTATTAGACGAAACAAAAATGTACCTTATACTAAAAAACGAGATATATGATATAGATTATTTTACACTTTAACTGGTTGCAGATCGTTATTCTATGAAATAACTAGTTAAACAATGAAATACAAGTCAGTTTTACACGTTAATGAACACAATCAGTAATTTCATGGAATAACTAGGTATTCTATAAATAATAGATTTCATACTTTAACGGTAAGATATATATATATACTGTCAACCCCGCTTAATCGGGTAACAGATAAACGAATACCCCGCTTATACGAATAAAATATCTCAGAACCAATGCCATAGATAGATATAGTTAAAGATCCCCGCTTAATCGAATACCCCGTTTAATCTAACAATATTTCTCGGAACCGACAGTATTCGTTTAAGCGGGGCTGACAGTATATAGTATATATATATTCTAATACTGTGTCAGGTCCACCTATAGTTAAACCGCGAAGAGATGGCGGGTTGGTCGGAAGTGAAGTTTCAGACGACCATTTTGAAATAGATTGGACCTGCGAGAACACATAAACAGTGAAGTCTTACGTTTTCGCTAATCCAACCTATTTTCAAATGAAGGGGTCCGCTTCCGGTCGAACCTCCATCCCTTCGTGGTTTAACTTTATCTGAATTTTATTTTTTCCTATCCAAGCCTCATCCTGCAAACGATTATTAAATTCCACCTTGCTTTGGTCTGTCTCAAACAAAACATCTGCTGCAATTCCAGTTTCATTACCGAGCAAAGTCATTTCATGAGCACACGGATGCGCTCCACGCTCAAGACACTACATCTCAGACATGTGACCCAAATAGAATGAAAAGTACTGAAATTATGTCACTGTGTGAGCAAATATAAAATTGTTGATTGATTATACTACACCTGCACGTTCAAACATGGGCTTTATGTACTATATAGTCAACTATCTTATAATTGGATGCATGAAATTAATTGGTAGACGTTAAATTTAGCTTGTGATGCCCATTTTTTTTGTTCTGCACTCAGTATTTTACTGTTTCAAAAAATACTAAAAAATCACATGTCTGCTACACCTGAATGTACACAAGACACAGTAAACACTCCCAAATAAAGATCCAGGATCTGTCTGAACATTTCAGATTTTTAGTCATTCATTTGTAAACCTTCTTGGAATGTTGCGTAAGAGAAAGGCTTCATCCGTTTTGTGAAAACGACACATTGAACAGTGTGCTATAGCTAATCCTTAGGGCAATCTTAAGAGCACAAATTTCAATGTGAACCACCGCTCCTGTTTATCTGCTTCAACGCGTCCATCTTTCGTTATTCTTTTTTTTTTACATTATGAACATCTTTATGAAGCTAAAACTGAGTTTTTCATGAAAAGTAAAGCATCCACCGGACCAGGAGCTTTGTCGCCAACATCTAAAATCTGCTGCAGATTTCTGACCTCGGATCTTCACATTGGAGAGTGTCGACCGTGCCGACAAAACAGATTCAACAATACAGAAAAATTATAAAAAAAACACACAATAACAACAGATGATAATGGGTTGCCACTCTTTCCATGATTCCTCGCCACATCAAAACGAATTTTCATGCCTCCCATCAAAAAAGATCGCTACCGGTAAGCATCGACGACCCCCACCATGAGTGGCAACCGCAGAGCAGAGTTGAACTGTCTCAGTCCTGATGAAATTTAGCGGGCCGGAAGATCTCCCGATGGACGAAGTAACCATGCACGATGGCTACTTTGTCCATGGGAAAAATCGACAAGCCGAGAGGTCCTCCACAGAAATTGTGCCTGACAGTAAAAACTTTACGAAACTGTGTCTTGGGGAATAGAAGGAGACAGCATCGCATTATTTTGCACGGGGGATGTAGAATGCCCAAAATGAGCAGGCAGTACATAGTCATTTCCAAGGTATTCCAGGACTTCACCTCTTGAGGACAATACAAGTATGGTTTGGGGCCAATCTCACCTTTGCTCTGCGGTTGGCACGCGTCGGGAGAGCGAGAGCATCTGCAGGACAATTTAGACAACACACAGAAGAGAAGGATCATGCTGTAAGTGAGAACAAAAGGGGGGAGAAGGGAGAAAAAAAGAAGAGACAGGGTTGCCACTCGTATATTCGAGACATCAGAATCTATGCTTATCCACCTTCCATGCCGGGATACCGATGGCAGCAGTGAACCGGTTTAGTGCTACCTCGTACTTTTTTCCCCCGGTGACATTGCACGGCCACAAAACCAAAGAGGAATTAGAATACTTTGGAGTCCCAGTAAACCATTCTTCACTGATCCATCATTCTGGGTCATCTGCCGTACGGGCTGCATTGACAATTTTTTCATAGAATTGAAGGGGTTAAGTGACAAAACAGAAATTGCGAATAATCAAAGTTCAAAGTTTTATTGTTGTAGCTTTTTCGTTTTCTGGTTTTGTCATTAGTGTGCGTATGAAATTGGTCTATTGACATCTACTGTTTGATGTACCAAGTGTTATTTGCTTACCTGTATCCGTTGCTTACCATTGTACAGTGTTATCTTTTTTTTAAATGTAACTTAGCCCCTTCATCCTCCAAGCTCTTCAAGTACTTAATACAGCAAAAATCTTTAAAATGTAGTCTGCCAACCGCTTACAGGCATTAGTGAGTGAATGTGCAAGCCAATAGCTTATCTCCAACAGCTTATGCACATTGCTGAATGTACGTGATCCTTTACTGATGTGTCAGAGCTTCCCCGATGGAATTAGATTCGTAACATAACCCTATGTATCAAACGGCAAAGTGACATGTTAAATGAACGGGATGTCTTATAAAGAATTGCAAGGTGATTAAGGCGGATTGTACAGTACCCTACCTGACTTGTTTGCAAGAACTAAAAATGCAGGGTGCTTCAGGTAGAAGTTTCAGAACATTACCAGGAAGTACCTCGAAGACTCGGAACCGAGCAGCAATGAGATTTCAGAAATCTTTTCCCAATGTTCATGGGAACATTGGACAAAAAAAAAGGCAACACAACAGTTAACATTCTTTTCAACGATAAATTTGCACACACCAAATATGTGCCAAACGATGTGTTCAAAGTCAAACTCAACATCACCTACCAAATGGCCGAGGCATTTTCACACTGCTGCATGATTCCGAGTTCTTGAGGTTTACACAACTGGCATATTTTTTTCATCCGGGAGCAAAATCCCGTATTTTAACAAGAAATCCCAATTGAACTATTGGTCTATAGACGATGTGTCTTTTGAATATTTTTAAAGCATTTTGACTAAATAATAGAGTAATTAAAATGTATACTCATTTTACTAATCATAGCCTGCACTTAGCTCTGCGCAAAGAAGTACTGTGTCGAAGAACACAACTTCCAAGTACGAGAAACGGAATATTTTGACGGCAAAAAAAAAAAAAAAACGCTTAAAATTTAAAACTAGTCGACTTAATGAGAAGAGATAGAGGAGGTAAACAATGCAATATGAAACTTTGTAATAGATAATTCTTTTGGCACGTAGAACACTGGGAGCAACTGTTTTTCAATTCTAATATAGTTAATGGAAAGGGGTCAGGCGGTTGGGGTACGCATTTTAACCTTTAGGAGCCAGACGGTACATATTCTGTACCGTAACTTTTTTTTTTTAGAGGACGGGGTTGAGATTTTCAGTCAAACCCTTTGGAGCAGGGGATTTTTTTCAAGGTTTCATACGTCTGGTACGACAGTTTACACCTTCTCTTTTCAATGGAAAGGAAATATGTGGTTCAACTATCGTACTACCTGCGTCAAAAGAAGAATTTCTAAAAAACAGCCCGGATCCAAAAGGTTAAGGGAGCTTTGATAGTGTTAAAAATGGAGAGAGTTTCAGAGCTAGTATCTGAAGTTTTTTGACACTGAAATTTAAAAAAATCAATTTTAAGCTTGTTTCTCGAGACGATCGGGGCTTTCTATCTGAAATAGTTTGAAAATTTAACCCTTTATGCCCCGACGGGACTCGGAAGTCCCGCTTATATTGATTTAGTATTATGAATCCTAAAAATGGCTGGAATCATGCTGAAGCTTTTGAGTACTACTCCTTGTACTTCGCCGAGAGGCCGACAGATAGTAAATGTGATCGGAAAGTTTTTTGGGGAGGCCTAAGGCATAAAGAGCCTTACACCCCAGAAATTTTCAACATTTTTATAATCAGTAAAAATGTTTTTTAATGTATTTTCAACTCAAAAAACCAAAAAAATATATAAAACTTTATTGGTTAATTAATTTGGGGGGAGGGGGGTTCATAAAGAGTAAAGGACCGAAAATTAATATTTTTGTCTCTCTTTCTGTGACATTAGGTGAAGAGAAGAGACAAGAGCTCTTCCTGTAAATTTGTCGACATCGAGGCTCAAAAACCTGTTTTAAGAAATTCAGAGTTCCCCTAACATTGAGAAACCATGATTTTAAGCTATTTTTGTCAACGTTACACTACTGAAGCAAGTAGAAGAGGAATTCTGATACCAAAAATAGCTTGCAATTTGAATCTCGAACAAAAAACCTTTTATGCAATTTTTTTAGGTTTGGGAGGCAGAAATCAGTTTTTCAACAAAAATTTTGGAAATTGAGTTCCTAAAAATGCAGTTTACAGCTATTTTTGCTAACACTTGGGAGGAAAGAAGAGATCAGAGGTTCTCCTCTTGGGAGGGGCAGTTAGGTCAGAAGTGGTTGAATGTACTAAATTTCATTCGATCACTGACGAAAAATCTTAAAGTAAATGCCTAAGAATGATTGACTTTATTTGTGAGGAAGTATCTTCGAAAATTTTAACTGCAATTTATTTGCAAGATTTAAATGCGTTTTCTCTTTTCCTCGTTTCCTGTGTATGTTTTTATTTTATTTGCATATTATAATAATTACTATTATAACTTTTATCATTACAAATGTTTAATATTTACTTCTTACAAGAAGTTAATACATAATTCCTTCAAAAATTGCTCCCCCCCCCCCCCCGTCAATTTTTTCTGGATATGCTCTTGCACACGACCTATTACTTTCACCCATTTAAGTTGATTATTTTAAATATTATGAAATATATGGCACCATTCAGGTGGCATGAAACTGTTTGTTTTTTAAGACAATGTATCCCCGAAGCATCAAGCCTTCACTCATATAACAGATCCTTTCGGGTTGTCAGGAAAGTGTTGAAGCTAACTAGACGGCGTAATAATTGCTCCTAATACATACCTGTGTTGCCACATCTTCTGAAACTTTCGCACGCAAGAGCTTTGGTAGAACTTCGCACTCTTTGAAAGAGTTATGAGGGTGTCTTAAAGAACCAAATGCAGTGATCCCTATGGCTTCAGAGTGTTTGGGAGCCCCTTACGGAGCAGAAAAATTGCATATTTTAGAGCAGTCAAAAGTACTTTTGGAGCAGCTTCGTAAATATCAATTAATGATCCAAGCGAGTACAGTATAAATCAATAACTGTACAAAGTTTTAGCAATTTTTAACTAATGTTGAGAAGAATTTCACTGGAAATTACTTTAGAAAATTTTACTTGAGTATACATGTAATTATACTTAAAGAAAGTATTCAAAATTCATTCTTTCTAAATTCAATTCTAAGAACAAAATTCTTTCTAGCTTAACTTTGTAGCATCCTAAATCCTGAGGTCATAAAAAGAACTTTTTTAGAGTTAAAATATGCGGTTAATTGCACAAAAGAAAAAAGTTTTGTTTTGACCATCCTTTTTCCTAGTTTATGCCAACTTTTAAAAATGTCACTTAAAAAAATAAAAAAGTAAATAAAACTACACAAGAGTTTCATTAAATAGATGTTAAGAATGACAACTTTATCAAAATTATCTTTCAGCTGAGGGGAAATGAAACAAATGGCTAGTTTTCACAAACAGACCTAAGTATCAAAAAAAAAAAAAAAAAACTTAATTTGGATGAAAAATAATACGAAAAAATATGAGTTAAAGCCTTGAAGACCACTGAGAAATTATCTGCAAGCTAAAGTTTCAATTCCTGTAAAGGCTGCAAAGAGATTACATGCACACATCCTGACGCTATTTTCTGACAATTTTAAGAATTGTCAGAAATTTTGCATTGAGACTAAAACAGAAATAAAAACCAAGACATTTAAACCAAAGATTTACGGCAATTAATCTGCATAAAAAAGCTATTTTTATAGCTGAAGTGTTTTGATGCAGCTCGGGCGCAAAATAAGCAAAAAAGAAATAAGTTTTGGAGCACTTTAGAGCAGCTCTGGGATCACTGCAAATGGCAAAGCTTAGCAAATTATTTGAAACTGATGAAGAAGAGTAAAAATAAAAAAAAAAAAAGAGAAAAAATGTCTTTAGATTCTCTGAATTTAACCTTTGTCGTGGTATTACCCTACGTCTTGAACAGATTTTCATTACTTAAAATACCATCTTTTGTCAAAATCAGACAACCTTGTCAATACCCCATTTCAATATATCTGTTTTTCCCCATATTAGTCCCTACGTTTCTTCTGTCTTTATTTACACATGCAGCCAAGTACACTGTTAGAGTTCTAAGTGACAGGGATGAGAGGGGTCAGAGAAAGGAGAAAGCCATGAAATCACCAAAACCTGTAAACGCTGCATTGTGTTAGCTTTATATACAGGCCATGGGCCTCTCTTGAGTACATACAAGGAGCGAACGTGTCATGGTGCATCAAAATCAAAGATGAATCACTTATTTCTCCATTGATTTGGCACGAAATGAACAATGCACTACAGTTATGTCAAGAAATAAGCGAATCATAAAAATGAAAAAATATAATTGGGCCGTCTGAGGTGGCTCATGTTAAAACCCATGATAGGCTTCAAAATAATGTCAACAAGGACTAGATGTAAAAGGATTGATAGCTCGAACTAACCGTGCCATTAGTGGCAAAGCACGTGTTCGACGCTGGCACACTTCCGAAACATTGATTTTTAATTGGCATCCTAATAGCTGAAGATGGAGGGAGAACTGCTCACATAGCTACCATTTTGAATGTGACTTCTCATATTTTCAGGTTCTCCCGGTCACGAAACAACCTCGTTCTCCAAAACGCTATTGAAAATCGCTCGTTGCAAGTTCGAGCACAATTTATCATTCGGACGGACCGATGGGACGATCGCTTATTTTTTAAAGGGAATTTAACCACAAAATGAAGGGTAACACATGAATTCAAGTGGATATAAAGGAGTGTCAGAAAATGAGTATTGTACACAGAGGTGATTGTGAGTTCATGAAAAAATACCTGAAAGTTTTAACAAGAAAATGTTTGTGTGTGAGGGGGGGGGGGGCATTTTGTTTAAACCAAAGCTCCTACTACTTAAGCACACCTAATTTTATAGTTAGACATACATAACAACTAATTGCCTTTCATATAAGCAAACAAGACACAATTCACATATTTTAATTTAGTTTCACATAGTTTTTGGTCAAAATATTATGCATGCATTTAACTTAATTGTAAATGAGTAAAATAAATTTACTTTTGAGCTGGTGTTTTACAAATTATCTCCAAAAGAATGTATAAATAAAAATATATTTCATTAATTTGTCTCCTAACTAAGGGTAATAAGCATCAAAAATGAGAGAAATTCGATTCTTATATTGGATGCAAAGCGATTGCATTGTTTAAAATGAAGGCACCAAAACCGAAAAAGATGCAAATAAAATAATTTATAAAAGTAAAAAAAAAAAATTAGAATGGCATTTTAACATTTCTATTCGACGAATATTATTAATAATTATCGGTATAATCACCGAAAATTCAAAAAAGCAAACAAAATACCGGAGGTGAGAAGATAAAAGCATAATTAAAAATATTTTATTTCCGGTATTTTCGATCACGAAAATACCAGAACCAATCATGAAAATACCGAAAATCCGGTAAAGTACCGGAACACAATCACCCCTGTGTACAGCATGAATCATATATCTGGGAGGGACAGTTTGTGCATATCATGTGACCGTTGTTTAAACTGATGCAAGAAGAATTCATATTTCCAGCATCATCTTTCGGGGAACGAACAAAACATACAGTTTACATTCAAAGATGGAAGACTAATGCGAAAATAACCGCCCACCAACCGTCGGTTTCATTTCGACAAGGATTTAGCGTTGATCCCGCGCTACCGGCAAATACTCTCTTCGACAAAACAGGGGGAAAAAGCACAAAACTTGGAAGTTCTTTCATAAAAGATAGGATAGAAACTTTATCTATGCGATATATCAGATTCAAGCGAGTGGTCGCCACGAGATGCACTCACTCTAAATGAGGGGAGAAACTTTCCTGGAAGCAAAAGGGACACTTCTTTCCGTGACTTTCTGTATTTTCCTTTTCTGGAGACATGGAACCTGTTCCAAAGAGTGACAACCCCATGTGCCGTAACAGACCCCTCGACCCAGACTTTGAAAGATCTTCGAGATCGATGATTCGAGTCCTCTTAGAATTTAGAAAAAATCGTTTGAAAGCCAACATTCACACGTTCAATGTTCATTTTTCTTCAGAGACACCCACGAAGAAAAAAGAGCTAAACAATGGTAAAATGATGGTACGGTGCCCGCCGCCTCTTAAAATCCCATTTGTTCCTTGGATATTTGATTTCATTAAGCGGCTGATTTTATAAACCAGCATATATAAAATTACAAAAAGAAAAGGTTTTAAAGTGAAAATAAAATAAAAAAAAAAATTACTTTGTCTATATTTAAAATTAAGCTAATTAAAACACAATTTGAATTTAACTCATATGTAAAAAGTACATTTTTTAAAAATAACACAAGAGTTTTAAAATATTTTCTCATTGTTTTTTGAGAAACAGGAATTGAAAGCAAAGATTCAAAATCATTTGAGAATTTATAAAGTTTTTCTCAGACAAGAAAAAGCGTGTTTTCTCCCCCCACTCCTCGTTTATAACAAAGCTCGATTTTATAAAACGGCGCTAATGATTTTATTAAAGGATGGTTTCAACATGTTTTGATATAGTAATGGTTCTATTCTTCCAGATTTGATTTCATAAAGCAGCTGATTTTATAACCCAGTTATTATATTAGCAGTGGGCACTGTACCTTAAGATTCAAAAGGTCCATTGCACAACTCCTTTCTTTACGAAGATGTCAATAAAATAAACATGTCGCCGACATCCCGGTACTTCCGAATTCTTCTACATCCTTTTTTGTAAAAAAAGAGCCGTGGATCTTTTCCGGCCGGGTCGAGGGGTCGAGTGGGAACAAAAAACTGAACCAATAAATGAACAGAAAAATGGAGGCAACATCTAAATTGTCCGTCGATGGCTCGCGTTCGGTCGCCCCACGGGAGAGACGGAACGGGGGGTGGCACCCCGACGAATACGGGGGGAGGGGGGGGCTTCATATTCAAAATATCGAAAAGAAATAACTTGAATTTTAACATCTTATATTCAAATCATGGTTTTTGCAGTCAAACTGCAATTGGTTTATAAGTAGGCCTGTGTGGTGTGCACAGGCACGAGTGTGCGTAGAACTTGACCACCACCCCCCTAGTGGACGAGAGGCCCGTACTAGGCGGGGCAGGTGGTGGTGGTGGTGTGGGCACCCAGTCAAAAACTGAATGAAGCTGGCTGTGGCCAAAGTGAAAGTTTTTAGCATTGCGTTGATTGCTTTAAAAAACACGTAAAGGAGACGAATATCGTTCTTAAATCAATGTTTCTGGCCTAAAATACAAAACGAAGAGGTACTCATTGTTCTTCGGCCAAAGCAAGATCAAAAATAAATATGAGCCATTAAAAAAAGATGACACATGCAGCTTTATTAATATACATCTAATTAGCTAAGTTATTTGGATAGCACTGCCTTTGTTGGCCATTTATTATGTTGTTTTGTTCAAATGCATGTCAGCTGGGGGCGTGCGTGCTGATGAGATGACATCATTACTAATCAAAGATGGGCACGTACCAAGTCAGTGTGAATAAGTAGGTGTGCTTTGGAGATATCAGTGTGAGTTAATGGATGAGTCCGTTTTTGAGACTGTGCAATATTTATAAGATGTCAGGTTATGTATTTGGCGAGTCTGACTACTTCGTTTATAATTTTAACGAATGGTTTTAGCCGTAATAAACTAATGATTTAACGAAAGATGGTCATTACTTTAATAATTGACACGCTCTGCTACCACTTAGAAAGTTGGTAATTAAATACAGCTAACAGCCCTAGTTTTGACAAATGCGTAAGGGACAATCTATCGGCCCAACTAGAAAAAGGAATCTGGGTATGGGATTCGGGGTGCCACCGAGGTGCCGTCTCGGTGGTGGGGTTCGCCCGTGACTCACTTGGTGGCGTCGGTGGCCACGAAATAGACGTCGTCCGGGGCGTCCACCCAACTGATCATCTGCTTGCGTCCTCCCACGCGGGAGGAGGTGGGGATGGCGGCCATCTTGGCGCGCCCGTTGGTCCCGGTCATCGAACTCCGGGCGGCGGGGGCACTCACGTGGTGGAACAGTTCTGCAGCAGCAGGAGGCGGAGGGACGGGAGGGGCCACCGTGGTGTGGGCCGGCGGCTTGGTCCCGGGGTGGACGACGGCCGAGGGGGGCTTCGCGCCGCCCCCGCCCAGGGCGCGGCGCTTCGGGGGCACCGAGGACACTGCAAGAAAGAGAGAGCACGCATTTACATGATTGTTAGTTCTGTACCTCAGAACCAGACTAACGTAAGTCCACTTTCGTCATTTATCGGTAGAGGGGAAAAACGATTGTCGAATACATCGTTTTTCCCCTATACTGAAAAATGACGAAAGTGGACTTACGTTAGTCTGGTTCTGAGGTACAGAGTTGGAAGTAAAATATTTAGTCATCATACCTGCCAACCTCCTTTACCAGAAAAAAAAATAGAACATGACTCACCAGCGATATAATCCACTTTAAGATATGATTTTACGCTTTTAAATACCTCAAACATTTAAGTTAAAATAAAATAGGATATATTTTATTTTATTATTATTTTTATTTTAATTGTTTATTTTTGAGACTTAGGCTAATTAGTAAATTCTGGAAAAAAATACAAACATTTGAAAAAATACAATCTCATTTGCTAAAAATTAAGTACATACTCCTTGAAAGAAAGAAACAATAATTAAAAGAAAATCATGAATAAAAAATAAATTATATTTAAAAAAATATTATAAAATTTCAATTTTATAAAAAAACTTTATGTAAAAATTACTTTTAAATTAAAAAATAAATAAATAGTCAAAAAATAAAGATTAAAATAAGTGGACGGTACAATATATTAAATCAACTTCCAACTTTCGATATTATTAAAATATATACAAGATGCGAAAGGATTGAAATCTAAAAGCCAGGTTACAATATTCGTCGGAGCGCGTGCTCTGTTGAATGTGCACAAAGCTTCAAAAAATAAACTAGTAAAAAGGGCGCCATCTATTGAGAAGAAAGTGAAACTTTTTGATGATTGATTGGAAAAACATTCTTAAATGAGAGCTTTCTTTATGAGTAAAAAAAAATAAGTCTCCCCTCAAAAACAGTAGAGTGGGCCTGCGTAACTCACCCTCGGTCTGTCCGGTCCCGTTCTGCTGCTCGTAGCCCCTCTTGCGCAGGATGGTGGGGGACGCGGAGGCGATGCTGGGGGTCAGCCGCACCGCGTTGTCCTGCTCGATGTCCAGGGGGTGCCTCGGGATGGAGAGGGAGCCGTCTGCGAGAGAGAACAAACAGACACGCATGTACGAAACTCTCTGCTTTTACAAAACCATTTCCACAAGTTTATCCAGGAGCGCCCTGAAGGGAGGTCACCGAGACCTCCCAAAAGTCGTGGGCCGTGGTAGCCCGATCGGTAAGGCGTCGGACGCGTGACCCGGGTTCGACCCCGGCCGATCAGAGATCCACCGTCTCGATTAATGGTGGCCGGGGGACGTTAAAAATGTGGCGGTCACAAAGTCCTCCGAGTGAAACAATACCCTGGAGGTACTGGGCCAAGGGTTTGCTCGACCCCCGGTTCTGGTTCAAAAAGAACAGAGCGAAAAGATTCTCTTCATTCTTCAAATTCGGACCGACGATTCCGCAAAGTCAGCAATAGTATTGCTATTTTTTTCTTTTTTTTTTATATATAGTATGTGTAGCTGTAATATCTTCCTTTTTTATATGCATTTGTTACCTTTGAAAATAAGAAGACCCATATTCCGTATTGTAAAACTTAATTTGACTGTTGCAAAAAAAACCTGCCAAATGACTAACATGCTTTAATTTGTTATACAGGCAATATTTTATGACATAAAGCATGCAGTCAATACGTTTTAATTTGTATATATGTATATAACAATAATTTATAAATTACTCAATCAATCGTTTTGACTGTTTAAATACATTCCCGTTGTTATTCATCAAAATTCAAATATTTGTCAATCATCTGAAGAAAAATTTGTGAATGCTCGATTTTTTTAAAGTGGTACCTTTTGCCTCTTCTCATAAAATAACGGTATAAGGTCTGTGTGTATGCTCGTATTTTATCATTCGGCAAATTCAAAATTTTCCCCCTTAAAAAATTCAAGTTTGGAGCGTCCCCGAATGTATCACAGCCTAATTCTCTCGTACAATTTTAAAGGTACAGATCTATTTCAAGGGAATTTCTTGCAGAAAAACTACGCAAAGTGAATACATGACTTAAATAAAAATATATTGTGCTTTTTTCTTCATCTTCTTGCTGCACTGTTATTTCAAAGTTGGTTGTATCAATATAAATTATAAATTTATTTAGAGCAAGGCACGTAAATGAATAATTACTAAGCCATAGATGCATGGGTAAATACGAAATAATACTTTCACATTAGTAAGTAATGAAAAAGAAAGCAACTTTTAATTCACTTGAAAAACTAATTTTTTTAAATCTAAAATCCGTCAAGCCTCAAAAAGAGTAGATGCAGATCGCAGACGATGTGTAACCATGACAACGAAAGTAATCTCGCTTAATAACTATTGGAAACAACACACTTGGAAACAACACAGTCATGGGGAAAAAAAGGATTTCGGTCAACCGAAATCAAATACTCATTTTTTAAACGTAAAAACTGCTTCAGTTAAGCCTAGAATGAAAGCCAAATGCAGACAATTCGCAAACATGCGACGAAAATGTTTCTCCCTAAAAGCAACGATCTACAGTCATTTTCGTCGTCACGGCGATCTGAAATAATCAAATTACGTTTTAAAAAACCAAAAAAATACTTTTACAGTTAATCAAACTGTATTTGATGATACCCTTTCCCTCCGATTTTTAAAATTACTGAATAGTCGCTAAATTTACATGAACGTAAAATACATCAACATGTAATGTAGTTTAGACTTTAATATATATAATAATAGTATTAAATATATTATTTTTACATTTGCAAAGAAAGTGAATTTGATCTTTTATTCAGAGTTACACACAAACAACTGAAACACTTATAACATCAAAATATAATATAGTTTAGCTTTTAGTATTAATATTAGTATTAAATATATTGTTGAATTTTCGATAGGGAAATTAAGATTTAAAGTCTATCATATTTTTAAGTGCCCGACCAGAGTGAATTAGAGTATGAGAAGAATAACGAGAACATTTAAAATTTTAACGACATTCATCGAAGGAGATTTACATCAAGATTGCAGCCAACTCGGCTGAGCAAAACAAACTAAGACGTAAACAAGAAGTCGAAGCAGATAGAAGAACAAAGAACAAACTAAATCACTGTTAACATAATTATATAAAACGAATTAATCTGGATAGTATAGCTAGTTGCATTTCCCGATGATAGAACGGTGGCCAATTGAATGGAGAGAAAGTTCGTCATACTATGACGATTGGCAAGCACGCGTGTCTATGATCACAGGGGTCAATCCAAGATATCTGACCAAGGTCCTATTTTTAGAATTTTGTGAAAAATAAGTGTGGAATTTTGTGAAAAATAGTGGGGAATTTTGTAAAAAACTAATTTGCAATTTTGTGAAAAATAGTTATGGCAAGAAATATTCCCGATCGTTCTTTGAACTCTCTGTGAAGAGTCCGTTTTCGAGTGTGGGATTTTTGTGAAAGGTCCATTTTTGAGTGACTGAATTTTGTGAAGGATCCCTTTTTGAGTTTTTGAATTTTGTGAAGGGTCCCTTTTTGGGAACCTAAATTTTGTGAAGGGTCCTTTTTTGAGTGACTCAATTTTGTGAAGGGTCCTTACCTAATTTCTCTCTAGATTGACCCCTGGATCGGGAAATGCGTAACAAGCATAAAAATTTGCATACTGACATTGCAAGAAGAATACAGGAACCCAAATTTAAATAAAATTACAAAATATATTACTTTTATATTTGCAAAGAACGTTAATTTTATCTTTTATTCCGAGTAACATACATACAAACAAACAAACCCACATGTGAAACTCATAAAAGTGTATTAAAAAAAAAAAGGTCAAAGGGACCCACTCACCTTGGTTCCTGGGGGGCGGGGGGAAGGCCTCCCTCTCGGGCTTGGGGATCTTGTCGAGCGGGGTGGGCAGCAGCCACTCGGGGGGCGGCAGGTTGGGGGTGCCCAGGCGGTGGCTCACGTCCACCACCCGGCCTCGAGTCACCCCCTCCCCCCCACGCTCGGGGGGCAAGGGAGTCGCGCCCTCTACCACGTGCGTGTGGTCTGTGGGGGGAGAGAGAGACACGTCACATTTTACTGTCAATGCTTATTAACATGTTTCATAAACATTGTCATTTGGTTTTCTGATACAGAAATTTTTTAAACTATAATTTATGCACCATATTATGTTAATTAAAAATTAAATTAATAAGTTCTAGTAAAATGAGTTGATAAATTTTCCTTCAAATTAATTTGCTGTGAAAAAAAAAAGTTATTGATATTAAAAATTAAACCTTGTTTTGGAACCAATTCTGCTTAAATTTTTGGATAACTGAAACAATTAGATGCAAATAAAATCCTTCTGTATCTGGATTTAAGTAACGTCTTGTTTCGTGTTGGAGTAAAAGTAAAACAGAGCAGTTCAGCACTCAATGATTAATTCTAAATTATCTAAACATTTTGATCATTCAATTTTTTATCTTTCGCAATAAACTTTATCGGTAGGTTACTATACGTATTCTCTGTTCATAAATGACTTAACCCCTTCCCGGCTTATCCCGAGCAAGCGAAATGTTCCATTCTGGCTCATGCCGAGTGTAGCTCGGGCACGGTGAAAATTAACACTGCACAACCAGGCTTTCAAGAATTATTTCACATGTCCCTTTTATGGTTTCGGATGCTTTTATTTACTATTGTTGCTACTAGATAACATAACTATACAGTGTTTTGAGCTGTAGATTTAAGATAAGAGTAGGCGCCAAATCCAAAGTATAATGATTTCTGCCATACAGAAAGCCAACTTTGCAGGTAAATATTCATTTATTTAAACAGATGTTTTTACATTTATTTGTATGAAATGTTGCATGCGAATGATGCTATTATGTTTAAAAAGATATGTTTGTGTGAAAATAAGAATGAAAAAAATTGACATTTTTTGATCTGTAATCCCGAAATAAAATGAGCCTGGAAGGGGTTAATATTTGTCTGGAAGTTATATTTTGATTCGGATGTCTCACTAAGGTTATGGTGGAAAGATTTTAGAAAAACAAATGTGGCCCATGCTGTTCAGCATCCAGGCTTCACAACACATTTTAGCTAGTGAAAAGGGTAAAAGAGGACTGTTTTCAGTTAAAAAGAGGACAGTTTAGGATTAAGAAGAGGACTTTGGGGGACCATTCATAGTTAAACCTAGGGCAGGGTTCCCACTCCTTTCTTAAAACAAAAAATAAGAACTTTTTTTTAAAAAATTAAGGACCACGAAAGTATATATCAAATACACATACATTTTATTGGTTACATAAACACACTTTGGACTTCAATCCTTTGTCCTTAGAAAAATATTGCAAAAACATTTATCATTAAAATTCAAAGCTAAGACTAAAAAATAATTATTCTTAGTTCGTTAAACCAAACGGACGTGACGAGTAGATATTTTCAGGTCATGCTTGAGAAATGAAAAGAATATTTTTCCAATATTGCTAGCTATTTTAAATCATTAAATTAGCAAAAGTAAAAAATGAGGGCTTGAAGGAATTTCAAGGATTTTGTGCCAAAAAAAAGTACTCTTCAGGGCCCTTATTTTAAAAAATGAAAAATAAGGAGTTTCTAAGGACTTTTAAGGACCGTGGGAACCCTGTAGGGAAGCACCAAGGCAAATATTAGGTCATTTATGAATAGAGAATACAGTACAGAACCTTTTATCCGGGAGCCTAAATATCGGGAAACCAGAAAACCGGCAACATTTTGTCCATTTTTCCGCCACTTTTTAAAATACGCATTTTCGGCAATTTCTAAAAAAATAAGAGCTTTTTTTTTTCTTTTGAAATACCTAAATGAATATGAACGGTTTCTTCATAAATACCATATAAGTGGCATATAGCTCAGAAATTTTTAATATTGTAATATCTATAAGCACTTCTGGATCGTTTCCTCTTCAGATTTTAAGATGCATTACTATTTGTTATAGTAACTTTGGTTTTATAAACAATTGGCAAATATCGCTTCGTAGCGATCTAGAAAACCCGGAAATTCAGTTGTCCGGGATAGCTGTGGTCCCGAACATCCCGGATAATTGGTTCTCTACTGTACTTAGATAACCCAAACAATGAATGAAACGAAAGCGGGGGCGAGAGCACTACGCCCCGCAGCAGTCAAACCACGCGTGGTTGCACACTCACACTCCTGCTTGATGGCCATGATGTTGATGGGCTGGAAGGGGTTGCGGGCGGCGTGTCGGGGGCGGACGAGGGCGGCCGAGAAGCGCCGGGCCCTGCGGGTGAGGGGCGTGGTGTGGAGGTAGAAGGCGGCGCGGGTCTTCATGATGGGGCGGGGGCTGCCGGCCCGGATCACCAGCCCGTGGGCCGTGGCGCAGTGACGCGCCAGGTGCGCCTTCAGCTTGAACTCCTGCAACACACATCCATGTCAGTCCAAACAACCAGAGAATTATCAAACGGTATCGTTGCTTTACAAGTGAAACACGCTAAGTCAAAATTATTAATTTTCAGATTTTTAGTTTATCTTACACACAAAAATGAGCTGCTCCTGCTGGTGAAACCCACTAAGTCATATCTTTATTTAATTCAGTTTTTTAAACAAATCACATTAAGCACTCAAGCCAAGTAGTACTTACAGGTAAAACACACTAAGGGACTTAGTTGCTTTCTAATGTTGAAAAATATTTCATAGTAAAAGTAAAACACACTAAGTTCATGACTTAGTGTGTTTTTCATGAACTAGGTTTGAAATGAGAAGTTAAAATAAAATTTTTTTGATCAGCGTTTTCTCAAAATCATGTTTTTTGACTTAGTGTGTTTCAATTGTAACCCCACGATATATCCGTTAGAATATATCATGGTATTAGTGCCAAGGTTCGCCAATACATATGTTATCTATCACAATATATACCTGAGAGTTATTTTGAAAATACATTATAAACATTGCAATAATACATGTTAATATTATAGAATCCTCTTAGCTTTAGCATACTTTTGGACAGTAAAAGAGTTTAAGAGTAAAACCTATCTTTCCTATCCAAAACCTGTTTCGGACATCCGAAACCCCAACCCTGAATGTAACAATTTTAATACTGATTAAAACTGCCTCATTAAATATTAAGCATTCATTTGAGGTCTAAACATCCCAATAATGATGTAAGAAAATATATGCAACAGTGGTGTGAGGATACATTTAGAATTTAACGACTTTAGTTGGCGATGAATGAAAACATCGGATGCTGTCAAAATATCCTCGGTATTCAGATATTTTCAAAAATATCATAATTTTAAACCTTGATTAGTATACATCTAGGTCAGTATCAATGACACAGGAAACACTACATCATACTCTTTTTACGGGATCAGCAGATATAAATTACAATAAATATCCCACTTTTATTTGAGAAAATCTCATGAACTGATAGTTAAAAAAAATTCATTATTTATTGTACAATATAAAGTCTATGAGGATTAATCAAATTATCATTCATTTAACATTAAAAACACCCAAAAAGTAAAGTTCTAACGGTAGATTAATGTAATAAAAAAAAGAGCTCGAACACATTAATAGAGGGGACCCACCTTTCCACATCCAGATATTGTGCACCTGTGGGGCCTGTGTGAGGCCACGTGGGCCCCCTGCATCCTCTCACCCCCACTGCCTCCAATCAGATCCACAGACTCTGCAAAGGATGGTAAATAAATAAGTAAATTATAGTTTATAAAAACCAAAAAATACGCTTTTAGAGTAACTGATTTTCAAAACTATTAAATATTCGTTATGTTTACATGCACTTATAATACATCAACATGTAATACAGTTTAGCCTTTAGTATTAAATACATCACTTTTATATTCGCAAAAAACGTGAATTTTATCTTTTATTCGGAGTTACATACAAACTGGAATACTTTTGGCCATCAACATGTATGATAGTTTAGCCTTTCGTTTTAAAGATAGTTTAAAATATATTATTTTTATATTTGTAAAGAATGTGAATTTTATCTTTTATTCCGAGTTACATACAAACAGACAAACCCACACGTGAAACTAATAAAAGCTTATTAAAAGATGCTTCATCTACTGATTTTAAATCATTTTGAGGATTATATATGCAATAAAACATTTCATACAAATAGTCTGAGGGTCCCGAACCAAATGGGGTGGTGGAGCATATCTTAAAGGGTTGCGACATTATCCATCGATTCGCTGATTCGATTAAAACATGGTTCATCCACTGATTTTAAATCATTTTGAGGATTATATATGCTATAAAACATTTCATACAAATAATCTGAGGGTTCCGAACCAAATGGGGTAGTGGAGCATATCTTAAAGGGTTGTGACATTATCCATCGATTCGCAAAATGTGTCGTAGTTTTAAAGCTAAATATACACATTGAAAAAATAGAATCACTTTTAAGGTCTGGGCGATGGAGGAATTTCTACATCGTGATGCATCGCTAACTTTACATTGCGATATGAAAAAAAAAGTTTTTTTCATTGAAGTCATGCATTGAGAAGTGAAATTTAAAAGATTCGATGAACTTCCGACTTCGGACAGAAACACTCGATTTGCTGAGTTTACTAATTGCTTTCTTCTCCCTTCTACCCACAATATTCCCAAGCTTTATTTTTTGTTTTTTTTTTCTTTTGAAATAATTGAGTAAATACTTGGACCTATTTACTGCTGACATTTTTTTAAACAATGACTTCAGCTTAAGACAATTATGATAAATCCTGTGAAGGAAAGAGATTGTTACTTTTCACTCTGTTACTTGCAACACGGTAAAAACAGAAAAGAATAAAACAAAACATTTAACTGGTTATGAATTTTTAGGAATTGTTAATAGCAAGTAAATGACTCTTGCATACTGAAGAGTACTTTTTTTGATCGATTTACTGAAATTTTAAAAAATTGTATGATGCCATTTTTTGGTAAATAATCAATTAAAATATTTAAATAATGTCTTTAATTATTATTCTAAAGCAATGTTAAACAACTAAAGTTTAAGGTATTTCAGTTAATTAAAAAAATTGAATGCATGGCGCCAAAAATGACACACACTTACGTTTTTCATTACCACTGTCTACAAGTAGACCACTAAAGCACTGCACGGCAAATGGTTAAGTTGCAGGTTTTACAATATTTAGATTCAAATTAAAAGAAAAAAATTAAATGGAATAACGTCTTTTGTTTTCTTTCATCGGTTGTTAAATATTATTTATTGCCAGTTTATACAAGATCTGAGAGCTCACCGAGCCTGGTGGGGTACTTGAGTCCTCCGTAGCGCTTGAAGTAGTTCCAGCAGGACTGGCACAGGCGGCACTGCAGGTGGGCGGGCCCGAACGCGTACCATTGGCAGGAGGTGGGAGCTGCAAGATAACAAGAAATTGCAGGCGTCAAACCCAGGTGCAGGGAAACTCTTTCAAACATTCAGATTTTAAGTAGTGCACAAAAGAAGCTGAATACAGCACTCACACTTGAAAAAACAAGTACTTATCTACAATGAGAAGTGTTCTAGAATAGAAAATATTAATAAACACACTGAAGTACACTCAGGCACATGAAAATAGCGACCCAAGAAGAAAGCATTGGATTGAATTTGCCAAGTTTCAACATTGTACAGATTCCCCAAAGAGCATGAATTTTAACTTTCAGAGTTCCATGCAAACAACTGAAACACTTTTAATACATCAACATGTGACATAGTTCAGCCTTTAGTATCAATAATAGTATTTTTATTGTTTGTAAAGAGAACGTGATTTTATCTTTTATTCAGAGTTACATACATGCTGACAAACAAACCCACATGGGAAACTAATAAAAGCGTATTAATAGAGAGAGACTTACTGTAGCAGCTCTCACAGGGCCTCCCGCTGGCCGAAGGGCTCTCCCCGGCACTGGCCCCGTTCAGGACACCCGGTTTGTTGTTGCTGAAACAGAGAACGTTCCATCACGATTCGAGAAACACCACGAAAGTCATTCACCCGACATATATTATCAATGATCATTTTTAAATTTATTTCAATAGCAAAACCCTCATTCAAGGGCCTGCTTTGGTACAGTGCCAAGCATCCAGCGTGTGTGTGTATTTCATTTTGAAAAAAGAAGCATCCATGGCTGCAGAAAACAGCCGGCAGAGGCTCCAAATATGCTCAGTCCTTGTTTTGTTGTATGAATTTAAAAAAAAAAAAAAAATCATGGATTCTGCTTCTATTAAATGCAGTTACAATCGGTAGACTTCCAGAAACAGTTGGGCTCCGTGACGAAAGAATCTCGCGGGATACATCCGCCACGGAGAAAATGCTATTGTCGATACCTTTTCCTTCATTCAGTTTGTGAAATAAAAGAAAAATATCATATTTCCAGGGTTGGGGTTTTGGACGTCCAAAACTGGTTTTGGACAGGACAGGTGGGTTTTACTGTCCAAAACTGTCCAAAAGTGTCTTAAACTGTCCAAAAGTGTCTTAAACTCAGGGGTGATTGTGAGTTCATAAAAAAATACCTGAAAGTTTTAAAGAAAAAGTGGGGGGGGGGGGGGGGAGGTGGAGTGTTTTTTTAAAACCAAGGCCCCTATTACTAAGCACACCTAGTAATAATTAATTTCCTTTCATAAACTAACACATTTCATATATTCAAATAGTTTTTAGTCAAAATATTGTACATGCATTTAATTAAATTGTAAATGAGTAATAAAGTTACTTTTGAGCTGGTGATGAGCAATTATCTTCAAAAAAATATTTTAAGGCGAAAGCAAAAGTCTAACAGAATTGCTATTTGTTGTGCGAAAGCATTTATAAAGCAATGAAAGTTGCATTTGTTACATTTCATTTATTTGTCTCCTAACTAAGGGGAATAAGCATCAAAAGTGAGAAAAATTCGATTCTCATATCGAATGCAAATAAGGTAATTTAGTAAGGTAAAAAAAAACACTTAGAATTTACATCTGAACATTTCTATTTGATGAATATTATTAATAATTATCGGCATAATCATCGAAAATTCGAAAAAGAAAAAAAATCCGGAGGTGGGAAGATAAAAGCATAATTAAAAATATTTTACTTCCGGTATTTTCGAATATGAAAATACCGGAATCTATCATGAAAATACCGGAAATCCGGTAAAATACCGGAACACAATCACCCCTGTAAACTGTCTAAAGCATGGCAAAAGGGTTTTAAGCTGACTAATTTCTATTAGCTGTAATATTGATAATGCATACATCTTAGTTTCTTAGTGTTAATTAGTTGTAATTAATTAAAATTTGACAATATTTAATTATATTAGTAATTTTAATATACGTTAAAAAAATGAACAATTTACTCATAACTCCACTGTATAAAAAGTTCATAAAATAGGAATTGGTAGTACTGTCAAAAATACACTCTTGAAGCAGATAATTTCAGCTCCATTTGTAACTCAAAATGTGTAAAACTGAAGTCTTTTGTGGTTTCTTTACAATAATGTTCTAAGTGATGTTCAAATAATTTTTTTAACCTTAGATTGAAGAATAATAAACTGATGATAAAATGTTTTTCACCACTCAAGAAAATGTTTCTATTTTTGTTTTTTTTTTTAAACTATGTATTTTGTTTCTAACAATATATATATGAAGGGCTCGGGCATAAATAGTGGTATCTGACAAACTCGAAAAGACGTATTGTTTCAAATTAAAGAAACAAAAATCACTTGTAAAAATATAATTAAATATACCTGAGACACACAACACTTAATCAATGTACCGACTTCATTTTTTGAATAGAAAAAGCTTGCTACACTAATGTCTCGAAGCAATAAATCCATATTTAAAACAAAAAGTTTTGATTTTTTGAAATGCTAGTTACCATATTTTACACCCGAGCCCTTCATACGTGTATATACTTCCTCAAGAAAAAAAAAAAAAAAAACATCCTAGCTTGCAAATATTTAGAAAAACTTATCAACATTTTTCATGGATCAGTAATGATATTGTCTGATTATGAAATGTCACTTTTGTCATTTAATTGTTTACGGGTAAATACGGCAGCTAAACTGGTCATGTGCTATCGGATGTTAAGAGGACCAATTGAACCAGATTACGAATGTGTACATATGTATATACATATATATTTTGAATTGCACTACTTATAAATTTATTGCAAATATTTTGTGAAATAATTAAATATTCAGGAAATGTCGCTGTAACATTCTCAAATGTTGTGTATCTTTTTAATTAGTTGCAAAACTGATTTTTTGCATTTAAGTCGATTATTGTACCTTTTGAACACCCTCATTTGCATCTATATTTAAAAGAAGTTTAGCTAGTATTAAAAATAAAATAATATAAACTTATGAGAACTAATTCATTTTTTAATGAAGAATAGTAACTTCTAAGTAGCTAGATTAGTATCAGCTGAAAATCTTATATATGTTTTTATGTACATATTTAAATGTTTACATTAAATAAATTAAGTCTTAACTTCAAGTATAATTTTGTGCTTTTGATATTTGTTCAAAATATAAAATTGTACTAAAAATGTAGTTTTGGACAGTTTAGGACAGTTTTGGACAGGACGGTTTAAACCATGGTTTAAACCGTGGTTTTTACCGTTCTGTCCAAAACCTTGCCAACCCTGCATATTTCTAATATTTGTAAGCTGTTTCATGAAAAACAGAAACATCCATTACCGCGGAATTGCCCCTCAGTAATGGGCCTAAATACAATATCTCGAAAATATCAATATGTGGAGAACAATATATTGCGGTCTTAAAATTCCAATATCGAAGAACCCCAATACATACATCTGCAGAGTTTACGTTCTAGGCTTAAAAAGTCTTTTTTTGAAGAAGTCCTAAACTTTTTTTGCAGGGCAAGAACTCATTCATTTCAGACAATCTGAGTTTCTCGTTTCGTCGGGGCTCGGACAGCCCCTCCGAAATGTTGACTTCTGACGTCTCCAAAGTTTTCTGGTCATAGGGTGATTGCCGCGCTTCCAAGTCGGAATACTTCAACAAAAAGGCAATGAAAGTGACCCGACTCGAATCGGGACCAAGGACTGTTCCCCATCACACAAAAAAGATATGCTGTTCATTTCAGGGGTTGTCATTATATTTAAATTGAAATAGGATTTATTTTATAATTTTCATTCATTTATTTATTTGATCTAAGCTAATTAGTAAGTACAGTCGACGCTCGTTATGACGACCACACATTACAAAGACCATCCCAATATAACGACCGATGAGAAAACCACCAACTGTATCCCAATATACTCTATGTTCTACCTCTTATAGCGACCACTCGTTATAAAGACCGTTTTCTGTAGGACGGAGACGGTCGTTATATCGAGCGTCGACTGTAGTAGATATAAAAATACAAAAATTTAACCCTTAACTTCACAATGTTTTAAATTTTGATGAAAAAATTGTATCAGCTAGTTCTCAAGTAATAATAAAGAGGAGAAATATTTTTTTTTTCAATAAGCAGTTTTAAAATGACTTTCAATCATTTTTTTGTTTGCGACAATGTAAAAGTAAAATCAAATTTCTTAAAAACTTTTTCCCATAGAAAATTAAATTTACTTTTAAATGAACGTAAAATGTTTAAATTTCTTACCTGGTAATTTATTTCGTCAATAAACAAGAGGAAGTATAAACTAGAATGGATTTTTTTTATAGCAAAGACACAGTTCTTGAGGCATCAAATGTTTTTATAATTATTGGGATTTCTGGGGAAAATGTGCTGTCAACTATTGCTGAAATTAGCATGTATTTCGCTGCAGTAATCTTTTTTTTCCTCAGATAAGTGATTTGTAGGTAATTAAAAAAAAAATTGAGTCTTTTAAATTAAAATAAATCATATGTTGCAGAAATGCAACAGTGGGAAGTTAAGGGTTAAAGCACACACCCCACCAAAAAAAAAAAACAATTTAATGAAAATCAAGAATAAAAAATGAATCAATGGACAAAACAAAAAACAAATAGTTAAAAAAATTTAAAAAAGTAAATTAAGAGGATATGAGCTAGTTTTTATTAAAATAACTTCAACTTTCAAGATAGTTGAAATATTTACAAGATGCAAAAGGATTGAAATCGAAAACCCTGGATGCCATTTTCGGCGAAGCACGTGCTTTGTTGAGCGGGCATGTGTAGAAAGTTTCAAAAAATGAACTATAGTTGAAATGGCGCCAAATGGTTGAGAACAGTGGCGTACTCAAGGGGTGGGCTGATAGGGCTGCAGCTGCCTCCGAAATTTTAAAAACGACTTTTGAAAATGTAAGCTAAGTTTTTTTTTCTAAATTTCCTTTTGTTTTGAAATCCCAAATGAGAAAAGCTTTCAGAACAGATAATTAAGTGTAGGACAAACTTGAAAGATTTTTTTTTTTTTTGTTCTGACATGTCTATTTTACTGTTTTTTTCATGTTTATGATTATCCTATTATTCCATTTTGAATGCAAATCTATGCTTTAGAAATGCGGATTAATGTTTCACGGGCACCTAATTTTGTTAAATAAATTTCAGAAAATTGAATTTAAACTCAGTATTGGAAACAATTAGAAAAAAAAATATAAAATTAATATTATTGGAGCGTTAATTTACCAAAATATTGCAAACAAGTGTTTCAGCAGCACCTCTTTCGATGAAGAAATTTTTTTTAATCTAAATTTGTCATTCTCTGTGTCCATCAAAACGCTTTCTTCACGATAATTTTAATGAAAAAAATCTTTTTTTAATGATGTATTTGTGTGGACTTAGATAGGTAATAAAGCAGAAATTCGAGACATTTACTTTTCTTAGCTACATTTCATGAGGAGACCCCCCTTCCCCACTCTCAAAGAATCGTGACTCAGCCTCCCCCCCCTCCCCCCGGAAATGAATTGTCTGCATACGCCACTGGTTGAGAAGAAAGAGAAATTTTTTGATGATTGAATGAAGAAACATTCATAAATTTAAGTTTTTTCTCATACAGGGTTCATACTCAAATTTGAAAATTAAAAGTAAGGAGTTTCGAAGGAGTTTTGCAGGAGTTCAATTCAATTTTTAAGGACTTTCCCATTCAAAATACTTATTTTTTAGCAACGTATCTCAAAACATTTTTTACAACTTTTGAGCTATTTATTTTTGCCATCATACAATATGTTGAGTAACATACTAAATTGAAAGTCAAATATGCAGTTATTGCTACTTGAGTGTTAGCAGACTCAGAATCAAATTCAAGTATGGAGGGGGGGGGGGATTAACCATTGAAAAATACTTTATTTTGAGGCAGAATTTCAAAGAAAAGTAAAAAAAAATTAAAGAATGTAAAAAAATAAAATAAATTAGCGTTTTCTCAAAAACAAGACACTCTTTAATAATTTCGTAAATACAATCAGCATAAAAAAGTAATTATTTAAATAAAAATTATAATGAGCTAACTGAAAATAGTAGAGGTAAAAACAACTTCCAACTTTCTGACGATTGACACTATTAAAGTGCACAAAATTTTGTTTAAAAATTTTTTTTTAATTGATGGTTTAAAGGAAAAATAAAAAAAAAATTAGTCGTTTGCCTTTTGACAAAGTATAGTATACGTCATAAATTGGAAAAATTTTATTCCAATGGCGGATGCAAAAAGATCGCGATTTCCATTAAAGGGGAAAAAAGCGACTTATAAAAGGATTTATTCAAGTAAAAATGTTTTAAATTAACATTTTAAAGCTCTTCGGTAAACATAATAGTGATAGCAATAAAGTAATTGAAGCAAAATTAAATTAAATCAGTAACTTAAATTTTAATCTGTTGTCTCTCATAAAAAACAGAATTTTCGCTTGAAAATTTTCAATTTTCGATTTTAATAGAAATAATAAGACATTTTACTTATTTGCCCCTTAATAAAGCGAAATACGCACCAAAAGTCAGAAAAATTCCATTCCCAAACCGGATGCAAACAGATTGCATCATTTAAAATGAAGGCGTCATAAGTATAAAAACGGCTAATAAAACAATGTACTAAAGAAAAAAATATTATGTCCTTTTAACAGGTCTACTTGATCCATATTATTAATAATTGTCGACTTAATCGTCGAAAATTTGGAGTAAGGAAAAAAAATTCGGATGTAGGAAGATAAAAGCGTAACGAAAAACACTAGATTTCTGGTATTAACACGTGAAAAAATACCATAATCTTGGGATTAGTAGTAGAAGAAAATATTCAAGGGCTTGCATTCACAGAATTAAAAATAAGGAGTTTGTAAGGAGATTATAGCAAAATTCAGGAGTTTTAAGGGCCCTTATTTTTTCTTTTTAAAAAGCAGGAGTTTATAAGGAGTTTGTAAGGAGCGTACGAACCCTGTATGAGTTAAAAAAAATAGCTTATAAAAAGGGTGAAAATGGTAAAAAACAGAATCTACGGTTAAAAACAGTAGGGTTTGCACGTATGAAAAGATTTCAGAGGTCGACTCATCGGAGGAGACTTTCATTCATTTTTCATACCACCCAAACGCCCTTTCCGAGCGATCGCTCGGGGGAGAAGACTCACTAGTTGGGGATGTAGACCTGCTTGAGCTTGGACTCTGCCTCCACGGCCTTGACCCTCTTCTGCTGGACGTAGCGATCCGTAGTCTTCCACATGTAGTAGTACTCGATCACGTTCTTCAGGCTCTTCCAGGGCAGCTGGAGATGAAGAGACATATTGCTCATTAATTTGATATTTTCGAATTCGTTGGAGACATCGCATTATGAATTCGTCAATAATAATTTTAACTAAACTCTTTTTTGAAAATACCTAATCATATTTGCTGTCTCGTGACAATTTCTAACATGCTGTTGCCAAATAGTAGATAAATCATTTAAATCATAGAACTTTTGCACTGGCATTCGAAACCTTCATTTCTTTTAAATACACGTTTAAAATTAGTTTTTAAAACTCAAAATTCACATTACAATAAGCTATTATTATTATTATTTCGATAAAATAATACTTATATCACATTTAGTTTCGTATTGGCGATTTTTTATTGATAAATTCCATCGTTCGGAATCGCCGCAGTCCATACGATGTTATACTGTATCGCCACATCGAGAAAAAAAAGGCCCAGTGCCCGCCACTAATAAAATCACTGGATTATAAAATTAGCCGCTTTATAAAATCACATCTGGAGGACATGAATCATTACTTAAAAACATGTTGAAAAAATCCTTTAATAAAATCATTAGCGTCGTTTTAAAAAATCAAGTTGTCGAAGAGTGTGTTAAAAGTGGGGGGGGGGGGGGGGAGGGCAAAGAAAACACACTTTTTTTCTTGCAAACATCAGGAGTAAAATCTGACTGTGAAACTGCAACAGAAATAATGAGCTCTCGAGTTATGTCACACCAAGAAGTGGAAGCATGAGAGATTCTGGGGATCTCTCAGTCATAGTATCACATTTGCCCCCCGCAGTGGATGTGAGAAAAGTGCTCGTGGGTGTGCATTTGAGAGCAAAGAGGAGATAATATACTGAAAGTTACAAGTACTTTTATTTACTCTCAAATAATGTTCTGCCTCTCAAACAAAAAGAAAATATTTTAAAACCCTCGTGCAATTTTAAAAATGTAATTTATACACATATGTTAAATTCGAATTGTGTTTTAATTAAACTGAAATAAAATTAGATAATAGTAATTACTTTCATTTTTGTTTTGATTAAGCTTTAAACTTTTTGCTTTTTAGAATTTTATGTATGCCGGTTTATAAAATCAGTCGCTTAATGAAATCAAATATCCTCGGAGCAGAAGTAATTTTAACCCATTTATCCCAGTAGCCTAAAAACGGGACGCTTGTTAGTTACTGCATACAAAAACCTGTAATGGGTATATCCTTTTACTAAAGCTGTTTTTCACAAGTTAAATAGTCCTTCTCCTTGAGAAAACCAGTTAGAGCCACTTGTTGGACATCAGAGTTTATTTAATGACAGCTACCTTCAGACAAATCAGTCAAACAATGGTCCAGCATGGGTAGCCACAGAAAGTAAGTTTTTGTTTCCGAACTTATTTTTCATGAAATCAAACTATTTCGAAATAATTCGCTTTAAAATGGATCACAGATGCTTTCTGTAATGTTACTTTGCAAAAGTACAGTCAAGTGAGGTCGTATTTCGCTCAGATATCTGCAAAATATCCCATAAACGGGACGTTAAATAATTTAACAAACATGGCAACGGCGAACTATTTTCAGCATAAAAGGTGTGTAAACCATTCCAAGTAAGAGTTTTAACCCTTCACTGCACGGTGTGCCAGATCTGGCACAAACCAAATAAACCCTCATATATTCCTATGATTTTTAAATGCAGTTAAACTGAGCTTTGTGCCCCTTCTGGAACATTGCTATAACAGTTTAGTGTGATTTTTATGCACTAGTTAGTTGCACTGGTCTAGGTATTACAGTTCTTGCTTTCGAAAGAAAGAGTGTCTGCATTTCCGTTAGAAGTGTGCTTAGTCATTATTTCCTTTGTTCTAAAAATGTTTAAGTACACTTAGTGGAAAGTTTGTTTATACCACTTATGGCACAAAACACATTGTAGATTATTACGCTTATCGGTATACAAAGCATATGCCATGTGCTTTGTGCCATATGTAGAACAAACAATTAAAACATCATTTTTGGTGCACATTTTTAAGATTAATTTTTTTCTTCATTTTTCCTGAATTCAGGGCTATTTAAAAGGTAACAAATGATTTTTTTCATGAAAATATAAAGAATCGTGCAGTGAAGGGTTAAGCAGATGAAAGTTGGAAAAAATTGTTAAAAAAAACTCGGGCACAAATAGGTCAATAAGCGGTGGGCACTGTCGAAAAAGAAGGAAAAGGTACGATACTCACAAAGTCCTGGCGCACGTCGATGAAATCCTTGCCGTACTTCTCGAGGGCCTCCTCGAACAGGTTGGCCTCGGAGGCCGACCACTCCTCCATCTCGTCCCTGCACAGCACGGGGCCCCCCTGGGGCACCAGGCTCGAGAGGGCCCCCGTCACGTCGTAGCCGTGGCGGTGCAGCACGTCCATGGCGTGGAACTGGGGGGAGAGAGATTATGAAAAAGTGACTCCCATCATTTAACCTTTTATTATTATAGTCTGTTACTTTAAAATGGGTGTCGTCTCGAGTATCACGGTGATAATAAGGTTGCAATAACATCCCGCATCGCTTGGGAATGCTACAATATGCTTTGCACTCTTGCAAAGTTGAACAAGGTCACTCTCTTTTGGGTACCTGGGCACTCAGGTGTCAAGGGTAATGAAATAGCTGATCAACTTGCTAGGAAAGGTTCCGAGACCCCTTTTGCTGGTCCTGAACCAGCAATTGGGATTTCAAAGAATCTCATTGGGACTGCTGTTTTTGATATTTTTAGGAAAAAACAGTACCACAACTGGCGGAACTTGGATGGGCAACGTCAAGCAAAGGAACTTAATAGAGGGTGCCCTAGTTTTAGCACAAAAGAGCTCTTAAGTCTTAATAGAAATAGTATTAGGAAGGCCATTGGTCTCCTTACTGGTCATTGTACATTAAAGCGACATCTCACTGTAATGGGTGTCATAAATGATCCAACTTGCAGGGGATGCCTCTTTCATGAGGAAACTGTTGCTCATATCCTGTGTGATTGCGAAGTGTTTTCTGCCTATAGGTTTGAACACCTAGGTCGTCATTTGCTTGAACCTTGGGAGATTCATGACATTCCTATTAGGTGTTTGCTGAATTTTGCTTCAGCCACTGGTCTATTTTAAGGCTTTTGTTTGGGGACTAGTACAATAGACCTCTGGTCGCAGTGCTTGGTTCGTTTGAACCCCCCCTTTCTCTCATTTCATTTCATCACAGTGATACGAGTCGGAAATATTCCCGGTGGAAAGGAATTTAAAAAATGGGAATATTCCTGAGAATATTTAATGAACCATCTTACCTACCCAAAAATCAGGAATTTATGGGAGTTTTAAAAAATCCCGAACTTTTTACTCTTTAATCTTTTGGATCCAAGGTATTCGTATAGAAGTTTTCCTTTCGAGACGGGCGGTATAATTGTTGAACCGCAGATCTCTTTTCCTCCGAAGGCGGGAAGGGGCAACGGCAAGCACTCGGGTTTGATGACTTTGCGGTTCGAATACAAAACCGTCATCCCCCGGTGAGGGGGCATGAAATCTTGGAAAAATTCCCTCCTCCAAATCGTAGAAGCGAAGATTTCGACCCAGTCCTCGAATGAAAAAAGACTTGCGGTACAACACGTGTACCACCTGGTTCTTGAAGGTTAAGAAGGACGCAAAAGTACGAGCACAAAAGGCTAATAAATTAGCATATTCGACACCCGAATTAGCCGATTTGAATCTCCAGATGTCGTCATGAGCCCGTCGCACCTTCCAGCTTTCTCTAATGACGATTCAAGTCCTGATCAAAAAAGGAATAACTTAATTGAAAAACATTTACAATAGAGCAGGCAACCATTGCTAAACATCCAGCAACGAGCTAAAACAAATCCATCTCCGCAAGCCTTAAATGGCCTACTATGAAACATCTAATTGATTCAAGAATTAATTTCTCCACTTAGGAATTTTCCTTGGGGAATGATATACAAATTACAAATGTTGCAAGGGGTTGTCCTTCAATACCAAATATAATTCTATGCCTGGAATAATGCCAAAAATGTCGCCTTGCTCGGCGATTTCTCGCCGAATAGGATGCAAAGCAGGAAAAAACAACTCTTTGGTAAGGTTATAGCAAGAAGCGCGATAGTTTTAAACAAAATTTGACATATTAATTGATAGCGTAAAACGACGTTCATACGATGTTCGATCGAGTTCTCATGCCTAATGTAATATAATGTATTAGAATGAAGTTGGTATTCAAATTAGGTGGATGCTTCTTAACTCTTCTGATTCTGTTTGCAGTTTTAGTTTGGCATCACCAGATGCCCAATCATATGCAAATGATTGGTAGATAAATAGTGAACGATTGGACTCGTTCTTTCTCTTTTTCATCGCTGCCCGCTCAGAGGAAGGTCCGGCATCGGGGCCGGCGATTCTTTTCGCCTTTTTGGGATTATGGCCAGGGTTTTCATTAAGTTTAAATGGTTCGTGTAATATTATTCCTTTAATGTTTGACCAATAAATTCTTGGTTATCTTTTAAATGATTGTCCTACATTTCTCAACCTCAAACACATAGCCATAGCTTCTATCTCGCTGTAACAAAACTCTGCAGTACAAATTGGTATTATATTTGGATTAACTCTAGGATCTTAACCTTTTAAACTTAGCTTGTTATTCAAACATGGAAGTTAGTCAAATGGGTTTGGAACCTAGAAGTTATCATTAATAACAGAACATAAAAAATATCCACTATTTACAAAATTCGTAACAATATCAGGAGTTTTCAAAATACTGACCAGTGTGATGTCCCTGGATGCTGCTGCGGCGCTCATGTGCAGACTGGGCTGCTTCACGGAGCTCGAACAGTCCAGGGCCCTGGCAAACGTGCCCACAGACCTGTTCAACACAAATTAATTCATACATTGTTAAAAATTAATTCTCATACGGACTGATGAAAAAGAAATTCTAAATTCTGATTTAGCAAAAAAAAAAAAATGCCACACAAAAAGGGGAGAGAAAAATTTCTGTCCCCAAAGATTGTCAAAATTTTATCCCCAAAAGATAATAAGGTAGTGTCTAATTTATATGAATTGTTCGCTGCATATTTTAAAATATGTGTTTACATCTTACGTTCTATAAAATTAAACTTCGTTTTTTGATTAATTTCATAGAAGAAAATTCATTAAAATCGGCTAAAGTAAATCTTCGGCTAAAGCTTTTAGAGCTTGGTAATGCTTTTAAAATTTGGCTCTTTACTGGCTAACAATGCAAAATCCTTTTTCCTACCATGTATCGGCAAGACAAAAAGACAGTGGATAATGTGGATAAAGTGGTTTTTTTCAAAATTTACTGCATGTTAAAAATATTTATTTCAGAAACAAACTAAATATTACGAGTATTTTGATCCATACTAAGCCTAGACATTGGTATTGACCAATTTAGTTATAATATTTAGTTTTTTATGATATTTAGTCTTTTATGATATTTAGTCTTGGTCAGCACCAGGTCCAGAAATGGGCATCCAGGCCTGTCATTTAGGGGGGGGAGAAGGGAGGTTTCAATTCCCCCCCCCCACCCCCGGCTTTGAGAAACCAATGTCTTTACATATAAGTGGGCGTGGTTTTTAATGTTTTCCGATGAAATTGCATTGCATTTGGACCCTTTGCCATCCCCCCCCCCATGGTAAAACTTGAAATGACATCCCTGTGGCCATCATACTTTCCTGACAGTTTATTAGGTATTAAAAATAAAACTGCACATAAATTTCACTTATTTATTATTTTTTTTAATACTTAAAAGATCAAATAATGCAATAATTATTTCAATCTATAAATTTAGTTCAGCATCAATTTAAAATATAATATAAATTGAAATATTCAATATTACAATGCTTTTCCAAATTTGTCAAAGTTTTTTAGGAGGTCACAGTGACCTCTCTTCAGGGCTCCCCTGATTCTATGAACTGTAAAAGTAGGAGCACAATGTTCGAATAGAGAATGATAAAACGATTCTTGAAAAAACCCGGGTTTTAGTTCAAAAACCCAGGCAGGCAGGGTTTTTTCATAAAAGCCCAAGGGTTTTTCAAACCCTGCAAAAAGACAAAAAAGGAAAACGCACCGGCAGATGATGAGGAACTGGTCGATCTGTCGGTCGGTCAGGCTGTGGTGGGGTGTGTAGGCCAACTCCTCCAGTTCTTCAGAGTCGCGGGGGTCCACGGCACCTACGAACATTCAAAACTCAACATCATAGAAATACAAGTCCTCTTCTCAACAAATAGATAGTCCGTAGCTAAAAATAATTAAGAGGTATAGACGAAAAGATGCACGGTCGAGTCTCAATGAAATCATAGACGTGAACCCAGGGAACCAGACGATTGTTTCGGGAAGGGTTTTAATAACACATTTCTCGTGAAATATATACTATGATAAATAAATTTTCATTTCATGTTCCATATTCTATTGTTTAGTTACAGTAGTTTCTTAAGAAAAACATGAAAAATAAAATAATAACCTATCCTTCCAATGAAGGAAAAAGTCCAATGTGTACAAAGCATTTTTGCCCCAGTTAAAAAGGTATATTGTGGTGTATGAAATTATGTTTGCAGAAACTATAAAAAAGATAAATACTGCATATAAATCATTCAATTTGTACTGTCAATAAAAATGATTATTTCATTTTTTGAATGAAATTGAAGAGTAAATAAAACACACAAATAAAATAGAAATAATGATTTTTCGGCAAAAAAGGGCAATAAAAAGCATTTTTTGGAATGTTTTGAAAAATTTCGGAGAGGGTTTGAACCCTAAAAACCCACCCTTTAAATACAGCCTTGGGCGAACCTCATTAAAGAAAAAAGAGAAGATCTGGTCAAAGCTTTGATGGAGAAAAAGGAATATTTTAGGCAATGGTATATTAAACGAAAAACACGCATTTCTAGCTTAAAATAAACTAATGTCTTCATTTACTTCAATTCCAGGGTAGTTCGTTAAGAGATTCCTATGCTACAAATAGAGAAGGGTTCATGGAAATTTTAAAAAATATATAAGAAATGCAGATATAATCAATCTATTTTTTTTTTTTTTTTTCAAGTATTTGCAAAATTAGTCTAGCTTAGTACTCTCAATATCAGTTAAAAGCTACTATGATTATAAACTTTTTTTCCTGATAAATGCAATTTTTATATATTATATATTTATATAGTTAATGTTGTATCTCGAGTCAATTTGAAACAAGAAAAATAAATTTATACTGTTCGAGTTTTGCATATTGGAAACAAAAACCAGAAATGACAGACTAAAATATAGTTCAATTTTTAATAAAAAGAAAAACACAATAATCTTTAAAATAGTTTTAAAAAACTAAAAAATACGCTTTTAGATGCACTTATAAAGCATCAACATGTATTATAGTAATATAGTTTATATAATATATTTTAGCCATTAGTATTTGTAATAGTACTAAATATATTACTTTTATGTTTGTAGAGAGCATGAATTTTATCTTTTATTCAGAGTTACATACATACTGACAAACCCACAAGTGAAACTAATAAAAGCGCATTAGGAATGGAAAAAAAAAAGAAGAAAAATAAATGCCTAAAAGTACAATCGATAGAATGGAGTAAAAACGGGAGGGAGTTGGCAGGTCTGTACCTGGAAGCCTCATAACTCGGGATCAGTCCCTCGGGACTCGACCGTAACTTTTATTTGGTTGTTTGGTGACTCACCTTCCGCCAACATGGGTGGTATCTCGGCCTGGTACCTGGGCCCCACCCTTATCTCTCCCTTGTCGGCCAACAGGGTCTTCTGCTGGGGGTCGAAGACCAGGGAATAGAAGAAGCAGTCCTGGAACACAGAAAAAGAGATGATATATGGCCACAAGCAAAATGTGCTTTGAATTTTGTGAGCCACTTTCACAAAAATATTAGGGGCACTGGAAGGTAATGTTGTTTTTGCGCAAGTCTATACTTAACTGCATACGTGCCAACCTTTGATGGAAAAAAAACAGTAGATTTCACTAGATGACTCACCAGCAACATGCCCACATGATTTACTTCAAGGTTATGATATGCTTTTAAAAGCCATGAACACAAGATTTAAAATGAAATAGGATTTATTTTACTTTAACATTCTTTTCATTTATTTATTTGAGCTAAGCTAATTAGTAACTATAGTAGATATAAAAATACAAAAATTCAAAGCACATAAATTTAGAACATACCCCACCAAAGAAAATAACACTTTAATGAAAATCAAAAATGAATCAGTGAACAAACTAAAAAATAAATAAATAGTCAAAAAAATAAAGAACAAATTAGGTGGATATGAGCTAGATTTCACTGAAATAACTTCCAACTTCCAATATAACTGAAACATTTACAGGATGCAAAAGGATTGAAAATGTGCAATTTCAGCACGCACAGAAAGTTTAAAACAGAGACACCCACCTCCTTGTTGAGGTAGTAGAGCAGCGACTCGGTCTCGTTGAGGAGGGTGACGGAGCACTTGCCGCGAATGTGCGTCGCGGGCAGCGTCTCCACCTGCCGCGACAGGAAGAGCTCCCGGTGCTTCAGCTGGTGGCGCTCCTTCTCCGCCAGCTGCTCCGCCTCCCGGTCCTGCTCCTCCTCCAAGGCACCTGCCGGACGGTATTTAATTGTATTAAGTATTTTATGTTTAAACGATAACGTGACTTTCCTATTTTTAAAATTGACAGAAAGACTCAAGATTTCGGAAAGGTTGTTTTTCCCAAATTCAATTATACTTTAATGAATTACTTAATATGTCATAAAGTCTACACACATTTTTATTTATATAAATCATCCAGAGCCTCCATACATAATACATACATGTGATTACTTTCAAAACAATTTGGCTGAAAATATTTGACATGTTCTGGCTGCTTGATTCAACATCCAAAAGTGCTATTAAATGCATTTAGTAAAAAATTTTACTAGAACTTTTCATTTTTAACTTTTATCATTTTGGTTTCTCCAACTCTATTTCATTTTATTAAATTTTTAAGTTTTTCAAATTGAAATTTCTAACCAAAACCAAGCAAGCAAAGAATGCTCCTTTTAAAAGCTCAGTGTATTTGGGCGTCGGCTCCCATTTTCTTCGCCTAGAGATCGTGGAATTTTTAAATGGAATGAAAATTTTAGCGAGAATGGGATTTCATTTGAGGCAGATCGGTAGAAGACGCAACTGTGTTTTGCTAATCAAATTGGCTGAATACCGCCAATTGGCCGAAGAATCACATGTATGATAATATGACCCCGGAAAGCAACGATGCAAACTCGATATTTAATTCAATGACATTATTTTTCCTCAACGGATGTGATCACAGAGATTCGTAGGGTATACCGACCCGTGAAATGAACACCTCGTATTTTTGCTACAAAATTAGCTTTTGAAGCATTTTTCTTAGATGAATTGGCAGAACTAACTCCTCCCTGCACATTTACCGAAAGGAAATGACTCCCTGGTAGGGGTGTTCATTCACTGGTCTGTCTACCCTATAAGCTACTTCCTTAAAAGCACTGAATGACACCAGTTATATCGACCTCGGATATATACAGTAGGGAAAATGACAAATCATGCGACATGAATAAATAAATATCTTTGTGCAGAAAGTAAAACTAAAAATAACAAAGTTGATGAAAGCATATTTGGGGCATTTCACGGTGTTTGTGACATAGGGGTGTCCGTAACAAAACTTTAAAATTTTTATATATATCGAAAAAGTACATTCTAAAGTATATGAATATCATATTGTTTTCATAGTTCACTTTATATTATGTTTGTAATTGCACTCGGAACATTGAAAATGCAATTTCCACTGTTACGGACTCTATATTGAATTTTTCTTTAAAAACTAAACTTTTATTCCAATTATTGTTACGGACTCTACAATCATCATTTTCACAATCCATAATTTTTCATTGAGAGCACTTTTTGATTGAAATTGTTAGCTATAGTAGAGGTGAGCCTTTACTTTATCTGTCTCAAGTACCGGTTTTGGCTTAAAAATCGGTTTAAGCCAGATTTAAAGAAAAATTCAATGCGGAGTCCGTAACAGTGAAAATTGCATTTTCAATGTTCTGAGTGCAATTACAAACATAATATAAAGTGAACTATGAAAACAATATGATATTCATATACTTTTGAATGTACTTTTTCAATATATGTAAAAATTTTAAAGTTTTGTTACGGACACCCCTATGTCACAAATACCGTGAAATGCCCCGTTTATTAATGCAAACAATTTTGAAATCATTATACGAAACATTTAATTTAAGTTGATACAAAAAAATTGTGCTTTTACTTTTTCAACTACAATTCACTAGATATTAAAATTGTTTTAAGAGCATAAAATAAGTATCAACTTTCCCAATAGAAAAAATATTTTTTTTTTTCAATGTCTTTATTGAGAATAACCACGCACACACAGATTTCTTTTAATTCTTCAGACTGAGTAGATTAATAGGAAAACAGAAAGACAGCTTATAGCAAACTAACTTCAAATAAAATAGTCGTTAAAAATTGCGAATTTTAATTTTAATACATCCAATGGTTAATGTTTTAAAAATAAATCTTTTCTTTGCATTGTATTTGACCAAGACCAAATAGAAAGCAAAACATGAATGGTGGCCAATGCCAAAGCATTCGTCACACCAAGTATTCATCAAAAAATTTTCAAAAATAAAATCAAAAGATATGTAAGGTACTTACTAATCAATGTGGCGTCTAGGTTTTCATGACCTATAAGAGAAATAGCAAACATCAAAGAACAATTGATGAAAAAAGAAAAGCGCTATAGTTTTTTTATATCAAAAAAAACGAACATACAGCTTGTAAAAATAATTTGTTCAAAGCATCACTTTGAATTTTGGTGAAAGCAAAAATTAAAATAGAATTTTAAATTTTCCAGACTTTTAGTGATCTGATTAACTTCTGATTGATAACTAGTTAACTAGTGATTGATAACTTCTAGGAGGATAAAAACCGTTCATCAAAATGCTTTTAGACGACAGTCTACACTAGAGTATTTGGATTAAACAGTAGCAAAAAAAAGGAATGATTAACTAACTGCAAAAATAACAAAGATAATGAGCAGAATAGTCATTGGTTATATCAAAATAGCTTTTACAATCTAAAAAAATTCAAATGAATGTAGGATGCAAAAGGATTGACACAGTAGCGTACTCAAGGGGTGGGCTGATAAGGCTGCCCACCCCAAAATTCTCAAACTTTTTTTTTTAATGTATATTTTCAATGATTTACGCAAACACCTCATGCTAAAAACTTTCACAAGTGAAAACTAAGTATAAAAATTTATAAATATAGAAGAAGAAAAGGAAATAGAAAAGTTTGTTGTAGAAAAGAAAAATGTTTTGAGAAAAGAAAATCTAAAGACCCGAACCCCATTCTTCTCCCTGGCTTACAATTGTATTTTTAGGGCTTCAATTTTGGTCAAACTTTGAAGGGGAGAGATCCGACACCTTTCCAGTAACATTGTCTAAGATTGCGTTGACTTCAAAAGCACCAGGGTGAGTCCCAGAAGCCCATCCCTTCCCCTAGCATTTCCAAAGATTAAAAAAACTTCCCGACAACAACAAACATCAATCTTAAATTGTCCTTTTGGAGTTTCAGTTTCTCGAAAATTACCAAGGAGAGTTTTACATACTCACTCCAATCAATACTTTAAACATGGCCTGTGATTTCATTTTTATAACTTTAATCTTGGAAAATTTATCAAAACATTGCCTATGTTCATCAAAATTATTTAAGCTGAAGTTTCAAAGGATTAGAGGAAAGGCCCTAACCCCCTCCCCTTCCCATATGGAAGATAATCTAAAAGTGTTTTTGGAACCTTCATTTCAAAAAGTTGCCGTTGAAATTCGAACTAAACCCCCCGTGAAATAGTTTATATCTGTGGCTTGGTTCTAAAAGGGTTCAAGTCAAAAATAATAGTTTCGAGAAAAAGGCGATGAAAGATATTCGAGATTTTTTAGAATGCTATAACTTTCTTATATTAAGATTCCCATGATTATTTTTTGGTATTAGTTTATTGTTAGTGTAAAGAAACATTATTTTATCATATGAATTTTTTTAACATGTTACTATTTTAGGTTAATATTATGACATTGTGTGTATATGACATTGGCTGACATTATAATGGAAATACAACCAATTTTAGTTTGATATTAGACATTGGCCTTTGTAGAATTAGAGTTTAACTAAATTGGAAACTTTTGATGTAAATAACACAGAATGTGAAAAAATTGACATTGGCTCTTTTAGAACCAAGCCACAGATCATCTATGCAGTACGCCACTGGATTGACATCTTGTAATACATTTAATGATTTAATAGCGACAACAAAAAAGGGAAATTAAAATAACTAAAAATTGAAAAGAGAATGAGCAGATGAGGTGTTGGTCATGTCAAAATGGCTTTCAAATCGAAAAATAATTCAAAAAGCCGCAGGATGCAAAAGGATTGCGAAAAGGAAAAGATTCTCACGCTGCTTGTCTGCCATCATGACGAGGGACGTCGCGATGTCCCTTCTCCGGAAGAAGCACATCACCTTGGCCTCCACATTTCCGTTGGGGGTCTGCGAAAAAAATCAAATTCAGTCAAATTAATACAACATCAGGAAGCAATAGCATCAGGGTTCGCAAAAGCTAGAGCTCCTTCAGAGGACAGGCTGACTTGTCCGACATTTTGGTTCCAAGACATTCTTGGATCCAAGCAATGTTACAGGTATTTGAAACACATTAATTAATATTATACCTGGTTGCTCTGGCATAAAATAATAAGTTATGATTAGTTGGATAAAGCACCATATTAGGTAAATTTAAAAAGATAACTTAGTTCTCAAATTTAAAAACAGTTTATTGGGAAATGTTTCATGAAATTGGGTCTATTTTCACATTGCACTTGTTTTAAGCCTGAGTTTATGAAATGTTTTTGTCATATAGACAAAAAATATCATATATCATCTATGCAGCTACCATTCAAGCTTAGTTTCCACTTTTCTTCAATGTGACTCAAGTACAAATACCAGTGGTTCCACGCCCACCGTTTTGGAACCAAAATGTCGGATGAGTCAGCTCCCCTCTTATAGGAGCCTTAGCCAAAGCGGGCCCAGCCCCAAAAAACACACACGGGTTTTTTTGGGCGGGCCCACTTGAAGAGACCCACCATGTCAGTACAGTGGGGTTTTTTCAAAATTTGAAAACATTTATTTCAGAAACAAACTATAAATATTACGAGTATTTTGACCCTCACTAAGCCTAGAAATTAATATTGATCAATTATGTTATAATATTTATTTTGTTACAATGATCAGGACCAGGTACCATGGATTTCTGGACCAGATACCATGGTCAGTAAATGGTCTAGAAATGGCCATCTTTCTTTCCTGAACTTATCAGGCGTTAGAAATAAAATTGCATGTGAATTTCACTTATTTATTTGCTTTCTTTAATGCTTAGATCAAAATAAGCAATAACTATTTCCATCTACAAATTCAATTCAATGTCAATTTAAAAAATTCAATATTACGATGCTTTTTCCCAATTTGCCGAATAAGAATTTTTTTAGGAGGTCACAGTGACCTCTTCAGGTCTGCCCTGATTCCATGAAAAGCAAAAGTAGGAGCACAATGTTTGAATAGAGAATGAAAACGGTGATTAAACCCGAAAAGGTTTGCAGTTTTCATCAAAAACCCGGAAAAACGTGGGTTTTTGATCAAAAACTCAGGTGGGCTGGGCTTTTTTGAAAGAACCCGGGTTTTTTCAAACTCTGACTAAAAGTAATCGCAAATTTATTTAAAAAGTATTCCAAGCAGGGAGTTAAAAACTGATGTTTTTGAAATGAAACTAATTTGATTTTTTTCAAAAAGACTTTAGAAATTTCCGTTATTAATTTAGTTATGAATATAATTATAATTAAAATAAAAAAAGAACAACTTTTATATTTTGAATGCAATTCCACGAAAAAGCTTTTTGCAATATTATGTAAGATCAATGTAATATAACTGCACATGATTCAAATCAAATTTAATATAGATAGCATATAGTGTGCTTTAAATGCATAGAAACTGGGGAAATTAAACAAATTAGCTTTCGGCAGATATATTTTATAATTTCCCATTTAGATTTTTTTTAAATAAAAAAATTCTGATCCCGAAACTTGAGTCTGCAGTTGCCTGCCAATATATGCGTTTTAGTACAGAATAGAAATAAAACCTATTTCTTTCGGCAAAGCTAATTCTTTCTAACTTTTTTGATAGAAAAGTAGATCACAAATTTAAGCAAAAAAAAACATGTTAGAACTACAATTTTTATACATATAAAAAGAAATGTTTAAGGTAAAACTGATACAAAAATGAGTTAAATAGCAATTTTTTAATGATTCTTTATACTGACCGTTGCATCAGTATAAAGAATCATTACACAAGTAGTACAATTGTTTTTATTTTATTTGCAAAATTTACATTTCAGTTTTATTACAAAATAAATATACTACAACTACAAATATTTATCTATTTCTATTAATTATTTACTGTAAGGCAATATAAAAATCTAAATTGCGAAAATGAAGTGAGGCAATTTTTGCTTTTTTACACCAATATAATAAGAGCAAGAAAACAATGCACGATTTGAGCGAAAAAGTGGGCATGGTGATATCGATCTATCGTATCATAAATAATACCCAACATGTATAAAATGCTATTAATTTCAACACTATATTGTCTTAATGGGCATAAAATCCCCCCAATAAATGCATTATTAACAATTAAAAAAAAAAAACTTGTGTTCTTTTAATGTGAATTATAATTCTAAATTTTTTACATTAAATTTTTAAAAAATGTCACCTGCTATGAATTTATTTCTTTCAAGATGTCAAGGCTGAATTTGTAATTTAGCTTTCAACAGATGAAATGCATAGATTAGGTTAGAAAGATAACAAACACATTCACTTTAGAATTTTGCTAAACCTTTTTTTTTCCAATTTTAGCTTTTCTGCTAAAAATCTTTGAAACTTTGCTTAAACCCTGATACACACTATGTTGTCAAATTGCACAGTGAATAATTTTACGACAAAATTTTTGTAAAGGCACCGAATAAAAAATTGTAGTAAAATAAGCCTCATTTAAGAAGTTTTTGACTTGTTTGACCAGTAATACATTGACCAGATGGATAAAACCCAGGGTTGGAAAAAAAAAACGGTTTTTTTTTAAAAAAACCCCAAAAAAAAAGTTTTTTTTTTTTTTTTCAATTTTTTTTAAAACCAGGTTTTTTTGTTTTAATATAATTTTCAAAAAAAAAAAAATTTTTTTTCATGCGAACAGAAGAAAAAATAAGGAATGAAGAGGGTAAAAGATATTAGTCAGAGTTTAGATTTCTCACATTATTTTTTTATTTATTATTATTTCTCTCTTTTTTTTTTTTCGTCAATTTGCAGGGATATGCAGAAATCTGTCATTTTTTGTTCTAGGAATTTAAAAACTTGTCTTTTAATCTTCATATATTATGAGGAACCATGAAATAAATTACTATTTTTCAAAAAAAAAATGTTTGAAACATTATGATTTGTTCACCTGGAACACATACAAAGCATTATTTTTAGGCACAAACTATTCATTTTTTAATTTTGATACTTCATACTATGAAACATAAATGGCTCCTTAAACTTAAATGTATGGAAATTAAAAGCCAAAGTTTTAAAGAGCAAATAGATAAATGGAAACCTGGCACCTGTGGAAAATTAATTGAGCAAAATATAATGGATTGCATCAGTAATACCAGGGGTCAATCCAGGATATTTGACCAAGGTCCTGTTTTTGAATTTTGTGAAAAACAGTTCAGAATTTTGTGAAAACTAATTCCTAATTTTGTGAAAATAGTTACGGCAAAAAATATTCTCAATCGTTCCGTAACGATTGAGTTAAGTAAACTCGGATTTCTGTGAAGAGTCGGTTTTGAGTGTGGGATTTTTGTGAAATTTTTGAATGACTGAACTTTGTGAAGAATAGTGTTCCCGCTAGGCCGTTTTTGAAGGGCGCAGCGCCCTGCCCTTTTTCAGATCGGCAAAATGCGCCCTGCCCTAGTTTTAATCCTCAAACTGCGCCCTGCCCTTTCAAAAATAGCAAAACTGCGCCCAGTATATAAAACAAGATGTCTCAAGCATCGTATAGCCGATCGCGATATCGAGGCAATTACCTTTGACCACATAGATCGTTGAAAAAACGTGCATGCATTCTTTGTCCCCAGAATTGCACCCTGAAAATGGCTCATGAAGAAAAGGCAATCAGATCCCCAGACAAAGAGAATGAATAAGATTCCAAGAATTGAAAGTGTTATCAGTAAAAGAGCATGTTTTCCCTTTTCTTTCCAATGTAGAAAAAGGTCCTGTCATCCGTGAGGGGGCAAGGGTAGTCAAAGAAATCACTGTTTCATTCCTCCCCATTTAAGCCCTATTCTTGATCTTCTGAGAATTTACTCTCAGAGAGGGAAGGTGGTGAATACTTCCTAGTATTTTTACCTGTAGGGCAGGGGTGTCTGTTCAAGGAAAAGTATAGAAGGAGTACTTATTTCCCAGAAAACTCCCATTATCCATGACTTACATAAAAAAAAATGGCGACCGACACGTGCGCCGAAAAGTATGCGATCTTGTATGTAGATGCCTTCTGCAAAAAGGAAATTCAAAGGGCAAGAAATAAAGAATAAGGATAGAATTAAGATTCAAGCAAAGGCAAGCTTTGTTATTTGAATATTAATCCTTCCTTTTTAGTACTATTCATTGAAAAAAGTTTGAACATCATGAGTCATAACCGAAGTCTTAAAACTCAGAGCCATTATCTGCTGCATAACAAGTAAATGCTTGTCTTTTGGAACATGTGAAAAAAAAAAGATGAGACTTTTTTATTCTGAATAAAATAAATAATAAAATTAGCAGATTCGATCTTGAAATGGTTAAACTTTAAATAAAAAAAATAAGGAGTGCCTGTCAATCAGCCATTTTCCTGGACTTGGTAAAAAAAAATTCATTTTCAAGTGCTTAAAAAATTTTTGAAAGTTAATATAGTTCTTGATGTTCATAGGTATTCATTGAATTGTGATTTTCTTTTTTAACTGTCCAGCAATACAATTTTCTATTTTTTTTACATGTTTCGATATGCTTAATACACGTGCGTTGCAAAAAAAAAAAAAAAAAAATGCCTGCAGTGTTTGAGATTTCAATCCTTTTGCATCTTGTAAATATTTTAATATTTTTAACAATCAGAAGGTTTTTGACACTTGTTACTTCATATTAGCTTGATTTGTGTTTTATTTTAATAAATTACTTTATTTTTTAAACCATGTCAACAATGAACTCTATTTCGCGGAAAATTGCCTCTCGGGTTTGAAATTTCAATCCTTTTGCATCTTTTAAATTCTTTAATGTATTTGATTATCGGAAGTTTTTTTTACATATGCTACTCAAGATAAGGTTATTTTATGTTTTATTTTCAAAAAATCATAAAATAAATTTTTTGAAACATGACAACATTAAAGACGTGTTTCGCAAATAATTACTTCTAGTGTTTGAGATTTCAATACTTTGCATCTTGTAAATGTTTGAAATTTCTTAACAATTAGAAGTTATTTCAATATGTGCTACACAGGCCCGTGCCCAGGATTTGGTAAAGGGAGGGGTTTTCATACTTTTCCCTCCTTATGTTTGTATTGTTAGGAAAAAATACCAGTGTTTCATTTTGGGGCATCGCAGGTGGTATAGGTCACAACATTCCCCCCTCCTTCAAAGCCTTAATTTTAAATCGTGTTACCAATCCAGTGTGGTATTTTATATCCAAAGGATTATATAAAATATACTGGGATTGGTAAAATATGCATGTAATGATTTTTTTAATATCCTTCCCCTCAGAAGAGAAATTTTGCATGCGTAGTGACTGCAATAGGATGAAGTCGAAAATTCACACAACTTGATGTCAGAGGTTGTGCGAATTTTAGAGTTCGGTAGATTCCGAGGCCATAAAATAACGATTATAGTTTTGATCTATTAAAACAGAATAGTGATGCAAACAAATTAATAGAAAACATAATAGCAGTTTTTCACTTTTATTTTACTCAACTATAGATGGCAAAAATTTAATACTGAATATTAAAATGTATATGTTATGAGAACGATATTATAACAGAAACTGAGAAATTATTTCCAAAAATGCTCGTATCTCTGATAAATTTGTAATATGTGTTTTAAAAGTTTAGAATGAAAAATTAATTTAACGTCTTTTTAATTTTATAAATATTTATTCAGTCTATTTCTCAGCAACTCAACTTAGTTTTTTTCAAAATTAACTTTAAAATGTTTTAAAGAAATAAAGCGTTTCACACAAAATTTTATATTGAAGTTAATTTAGGTCAAACGTGCATTTTCTTCATTTGGCTTATTATTATTTTCCCAATGGGAGGGGTTTAACCCCCAAAACCCACCCCTTAAATACGGCCCTGGTGCTACATTTAATTAGGTTGTTTATTTCTCATTTTAATTATTATCTTGTTCCAAAACTTGTCTATGAATTATTTCAAGTTAGATAGTCATTATTTGCTTATTGGTTATCACTGATTTTTTTCAAAAATATTAAAATTAAACAAATGAGCATATAATATTTCAAGTTAATGTTTGTTTTAAATGTTATTATTTTTGAAATATTTAATTAATATTCATCATTTTCTTTATCGTCTAAAATACTTTATGGCATAATTTATATTATTATAAGAAATAATTTTTAAGAAATAATGAGAGGTTTAACTTGCAAACTTTAAATTATCCCTCAATAGGTTGATCTATGCATTTGTTCCCTAAATTTCCTATACTTTTGCCACATGCATTTTCAATTTCTTATCAGAATATTTTTAATAGGGAATGCTTGGGACAAACTTTGCCGCCAGGGAGCGCGACACGTACAACTGGGATTGTGTTCTTCCGGTAGTTAGAGCTTAGTGCTTTTTCATTACGCGATACACTAATAAATTATAGGAATTGCTCTTTCTCAAGCGTTATACATTTTAAAGCTTAAAAAAAGGTATGGTTGACGAAAAGGAGACTGTTTCCTCGTTAAAAGTCAAATTAAAAGTTTTCGGAGCTAAAGCAAGTGGTAATTAAGCGGAATTATTTACCAGGCATGCAAGGAACATAGTTTTTTGAATAAAGATTTTTCAAAATATTGTTAAAACATTTCCTACTTTCAATTTTTTTCTTTTTTGCTGTACACAGAGTTGGAAATTAACTTTTAAAAATTTCGTACGCTATTTCATCGCATTGGAACAGGGTTGATAGAAATCACGATTTTTTTTTAAATAAAAAATCGGATTTTTTTCTTTAAATCAGGTTTGTTTTATTTAAATAGATTTTTTTTAGTTTAAGATTAATAAAGTACGTTTGACACTAACAAATTAAATTGTTCAAGTTAGATGTATAAATCCGATTCTTCTTTTATGTATAAATTGAAAAATACATAAAACTAAAAATGTAAATAAGAGTAATTAATAAATTAGTAGAAAATATGTATTTAATTACAATTTACGGATTTTTCCTTGTTTTAATTACCAAAATCGCATAAGGAATGCTTCATGTTAATTTGGATATTTTACTCCTTCAACTACAGAATTATTAGAGAGATATGAACTAGACTACGGGATAATCACAATAATTTTATTTTTCCTGAAAATTTTAAAACTATTTCTCTATTCAGGAGCTAAATTCAGTGATTTGTAAATGAAAACAAGTTTGGCTGCTTTGTCGTTTCCAAGCCTGTTGCGAAGTTTCGATTGTACTAACCCATAAGTAGAAAAAAATTATAAGAGAAATCAAATTATAAAATAATTTGAAAATATTATAGAATTATATTAACTGTGGAAATGAAGAATAAAAATAACATAGAACATTGAATTATTTTCTTCAAAAAATGATTTTTATTACTTTATTAATTTTTTTTAAAGAACCATTAAGAAAATCCATTAATAAAATCATCTTGACACCTACATCTTGACTTTTAAATCATTGCCAAGGACTAAAAAGCAGACTCCCCCCTCAAATCCTCGTCCTATTAATTTACATATTTTATTTTTTAACACTGTTTTGACTTACTGAATGTAAACAGAATGTTGAAGAGGATTGTATGATAAGCTCATATTTAAATGAATACTTTAAAAGCTTAACTCCTAACAGATGAATCCCTCCTAACTCCTCACACAAACATCTTATAGAGTATAAATACAACGTTAAAAAAGCACAAATACACAGGGAAACTGCAGACACGTGTTTCGGCGTTACAAGGAACGCCTTTATCAATGCAAAAAATTGTGCATCCATAAGCTCACAATTTTTTTGTTTTGACAAAGGCGTTCCTTGTAACGCCGAAACACGTGTCTACAGTTTCCCTGCGTATGTGTTTTTTTTTAACGTTGTATTGATACTTTAGATTTGTGCACAAAGGTATTTTATTCACAAACATCTCAGTTCATATATCCTTTGCAATTTTTCTTTTCAATTTTTTTGAGATCATGACTTTTTATTTTGCTTTTGTTTTTTAGTTTCGTTTTAACAGGTGCGGATCCAGAGGGGGGGTGGGGTTATGGGGGTCATGATCCCTCCCTTGAACTACCAAATATAGTCAACAATGTCTTTTTGGGACTTATATTTCGCAAAAAATTGCTAAATATCCCGTTTTCATACGAAAATTGCACTTTGACCCCTCGCTTTTCGAAATTGACCCGATCCTGAACCAGAAGCTGAGTAGAATTCAAATCACAATTATACAATATTATGTTCATTTTAAAATAGTCAGCCAAAATTTAAGTTAGATTTTAATAACAATAGTATAATGCAACGCAAGGAATTATAAGAACAACATTCAAAAACTGAGTCGGACCATTTCTTATATTTTATTTACATACTATGTATCTAATTTTATCAATATCACCAAAACAAATTCACTATCTGAATTGCATAAAACAGAAATGACATACACTTACCGGTTTTCTTGGTCAAGAAGTCACTTTCCTTAAAATACCTGCTGCAAAATTTCGCGTACTTGCTAGGGGTTTTGAAAAACGAATAGATATTATTTTTTTTTTTTCACTTGAATCCGTTGGAAATGAATGGAAACATAATCCCTTACAAGCTTTGGAGGTTGCAGAACATTGAGGGACGCAGCAATTCCATGGCATTTTAAGGTTTATATGTTCTATTACTCAGACAAAACAACGGCAGAAGCCAGCAGTGGAATAACCGGAAGTGCTTAACACCCAGCGCGCAAGGAACTATGGGAATTTTAGCATGCCCTATTGCAGTAAATATGGCTCAAAGAATCTGATCTTGCAGCTAAAGGGCTATTTATCCAATTTTTTTGGAGGGGCACAGGTACATATTCCTAGAGGGGGGGGGGAGTTCAACAATGTTTGAAGGGGTGTGCCCCAGCTCTGGGAGGGGGCAACACCGCGTTGAAGTAGTGCCCCTTTCGCAATAAATAGTGCCCCTTTCAGACACCAGCACCCTGCCCTTTTTTTCCTCTAGAGTAGGGGTGCACAACCTTTTTCAGTGAAGGGCCACATTCGTAACAGGAGCTCCATTGGAGGGCAGCATGCAAGCCCATTATTTGGAGGGCTCGTGAAGGGTAATTGCACCCTCTCGCATGCTTTGAGAAATTGTCATGTTTTTTGCTTTTGTTTTTTCATTTTGAATAAGTTTTGTCATGTAATTTGCATTGAGCATATATCCTTTACCCCCTGGAAAATTTTGAAAAATGATGGGCCTGGCATCAGCATGCACCAGTACTTTCCCTCAACTATTAGAAACTTGATTTGCACATATAAGAGGTCAGCAAGGCAACTAACTCCATCTCTTTCAAGAGCTTCATTAACAATAGCTCCAACTTTTTATCTTTTTTTTTTTTTTTTTGCGTCTTTTTGATCGAAAAACATCCGTTCGCCACGGGGCCAGTGCAAAAATTAAAAAATGATAGTTAAACAAAAAATTATCGTATTTGTTTTGAAAAATACGCTTGCATTCTTGTTCAGTATGATTTGCAAAGTCCACCACTTCAAAAATAAGAAGAAATATCGTAACCTGAAAGCCGATGCTAAAAGATTGCTGAAAAATTACATGTAAACTCTCAAATTACGTTTTGCACGCGGCATCGAAAAAACACATGAAAAGATGCCCAAAATGCAAAGCATTTGTCACATAAAGTCAAATAAGGAGAATTTTTACCATTCAAGTTGGAAGCGTAGATCTTGGGCAAAGGAATATTAAAAAAAATACATGTAACATTTTTCAAAATGGTGTGTTTTTTTTTATTTATTATTATTTTTTTTTATTGGTTGTCTTGGTTGTTACTATAACAATTATTAGATTTGCTGAATCAATACCAAGAAGCTATAAGGGTCTGCTGTCCACTGGTTAGTAATTGAAAATTGAAATTTTCAGGTCCACTCTTTTTTTCCAACAAAGTCCTGAAATCTTTCTTCAAACGAATTTTGGACTGTTTTAATCGGTGTGTGTAGTTAAAAATCCCACCAGGAAAACCTTATACTTCATCTTCCTCTCTGAGTTAAAAAAAAACTTTCTGATTTTTTTTTTTTTTTTTCAAAATAAAATTATTTTTGTCTTATTTCAACAGAAAAATTAAATGCACTCGCGGGCCGCACATCGCTACGCGGCGGGCCGCATTTGGCCCGCGGGCCGCAGGTTGTGCACCCCTACTCTAGAGTGAACACTAGTGAAGAATCCCTTTTTGAGTTTCTGAACTTTGTGAAGGGTACTTTTTTGAGTGACTGAATTATGTGAAGGGTCCTTTTTTGATTGCATGAATTTTGTGAAGGGTCCTTTAACAGACATAATTTCTCTCTAGATTGATCCCGCGTAATACATATGCACTTTATAAATATTAATTATTCATGTAAATTATGTGTTATGAAGAAAGTTTCTCTAAATCTGCTCTTTGGCAGTGTAATATATTACATAATGAAAAATGCTATATTGATATGAAAAAACATAATTTTGCAAACTTTTAATAAATTTCAAAAAAATCATTTTCTTAATTATTTATGTCTACAACTTCGTACAAACTAAATTTTACATTTTTTAATATGTGCATAAAATAAATGCAAACATTTGAAGAAATTTTTTTCATTCTTTTTTTGTCATTTTTTGAAAAAAATCCAATTTAAAAAAAAAAAAAACAATTTTTAAAAAACCACATGGTTTTTTTTTAAAAAAATGATTGGTTTAAACCAAATAACCCTGATAAAACCCCAGAGTGATAGCGTGACGAAAGGCTCACCTTGATAAGCTCTTCAATCCTCCTGATCTGGTAGGGGGATGTGGAAGATGTCTCGAAATAGACATAATCTGGAAAAAACATTCAGTCGCTACACAAACATCAGAATAAAAGTGGACACATGCAAAAACTTTAACCCCGAAAATGCCATTCCATAAGAGAATCAAATATTTTTAATTATTTCTGCAATACTGTGGATGCTGGTTAATTAAATCAACAGATTTAATGAATCAAAATGCCAAAGACAGAACATTCAACATTGATTTAGCCGCTTCATGGAATCAAAACTGGTTATTCACGTAAGCGGCAGCCACTGCATAAAATTTTAGATATAAAATACATATATATGTCCGATATTTTCAATGAACGCCAACTAAGGTCTTTAAATAGTAAATGCATCCTCAAGTCAGTTTCTTATTTTCTTGTATTATTATTATAATGCATAGGGTGTGTCGGGG